>CM047878.1:16168478-16233608 GCA_026212405.1 Petrea volubilis
AAAACACCGGGGGAATAATTCCCCCGGTTTTCCGCTGGTTTTTTATTATAAATAAATAAAAAAATATAAAAACAAAACCGGGGGGAATTATTCCCCCGGTTTTTTCGCCGGTTTTTTATTAAAAATATATAAAAAATATAAAAACAAAACTGAGGGAATTATTCCCCCGGTTTTTCCGCCGGTTTTTTATTAAAAATATATAAAAAAATATAAAAACACCGCAGATTTTTTATTAAAAATATATATAAAAAAAATATAAAAATAAAATCGGGGGAATTATTCCCCCGGTTTTTTCGCCGGGTTTTTATTAAAAATATATAAAAAATATAAAAACAAAACCGGGGGAATTATTCCCCCGGTTTTTCTGCCGGTTTTTTATTAAAAATATATAAAAAATATAAAAACAAAACCGAGGGAATTATTCCCCCGGTTTTCCGCCGGATTATAATTAAAAAAATATAAAAAGATATTAAAAAAAATCGGGGGAATAATTCCCCCGGTTAATATTTTAAAAAATAAAATAAAAAAACCGGGGGAAATTTCCCCCGGATTTCCCCCGATTTTTTTATTTAAAAAATTCAAAAAAAAAACCGGGGGAACTTTCCCCCGGTTTTTCCGCCGGTTTTTCATTTTCCGCCATGCCCGCCGGTTTTCCGCCGGTCCAAATCCGGCGGAATATTCCGCCGGAATATTTCCGCCGGAAAACGCCGTTTTTGCTGTAGTGTATTTTGAGTAAATCCTATGACAAGTTGTGAAGATACACTCTTGGCTCACCATAAAAACCAGTCCACCGCCAGCTAGCCACTCCGCTATCATTAAGAACCATCACATCAATATGATAACTAGAACAACTAAGCAAGGAAACCTAAATGTTCTTATTCTAGAACAAAGTAAGACCACTACTACAACAAGTGGCATCAACGCTAAAACTAAACAAATTAAATAACTTTCAACCTATATATCCTACCCCTATTACAACATGTTTTAGAAAACAAAAACCAAGTATTCATGGACCATATTCTCCAAACCACGAACTGTCCAAGCCCTCCCAAACCTTGGCAATTCCAACAAAGCAAACTCATGGCTCTTGGAGGAACTACAAGGCAATCTCCACCGATAAATCCTCTTAATCAACTAACATGGGATGCCCCCTAGCCGCCTTTTTTTTTTGTTCTTAGCCTTCTTATTTGCAACTTTTCATTTTCCAATGATATTGTTAATCTTTTGCCTAGCCCGTTTGGGCTTAGCCTGTTACGGCATCTTTCTAAGATAGAAAGCCAGAGAAATATTAAAACCATTGATCTTGAGAGGAACATTCACAAGGGACGAGAGCTGATCTTGTACAGGCGTAAAATCACGTACAATGTTTTGACTAAAGTGTTAGTCCAATTCATGAAGGGGCAAGCATAAGTGGATAATGGGCTCAATCATTCCTAGATCATAAACAACCATTTGGGTTATTAAGTCAGTGTATGGGTCTCTAAATTTTCTGGATAACTCGTTAGGCTAGGGGTGTATTGTGTGGGCTTAGTGGTGGGAGTATTTAACATGTGGGATGTGGTTTGGGCTAAATTTGGGTAAGTATTTTCTTGGTCCTTGGAGAAATAAAGGGATTTATTCAAAAGTGGAGGATTTGTATGTGTAATGGGCTTATTGGACAAGTAAGGGGGAGACTTATTGTTAAAGGGACTAAAAAGGGCTTGGGTTTGGGTGTTGGTTTTGATAAAGTGGGTGATATATTTAGTTGAATTAAGCAATCAAAATATTTACTAGTTTGGTCTTGTTCAAGGTAATTTGTATTAGATTTGCCTTCTTCATTGAAGGAATCTTAGATTTTTTATACTAGCATGCATTATGAGGACTCCAAAAATCATGAAGGATTTCCTTGCCCGGCCATGACAAGAACTTCGGCCTCCCTTGATTTAGCTCTTCCATTCCTACTACGATGTTATGCCACTGCCCAAAACTCGCTGGTGCCATCTCTCTCAACCACGGCTCGAAGGAATGAAATCACCCAAGTCTACGAAATTTTCATCATACTGCAAATAATAATTTACCCATGATGCGATCCAACATGCTACAAAAAATAACAATAATTTGGTAGCTTCTAGTAAGTAAAAGTTATCAGCATGACATCCCTATCTCGTACGTTAGCTTCATAGCTCGTTTAATCGGACGGGTGGCGTCGTACTTGCTTTGATCCGAACAGTGTCCCCCCACGTGCGACCTTGTGAGTCTCACTCTATATCCACAAATCGACCAATTTTGTTGCCTATAAACTCAGCCACTTGTATGTTCATTTCCTGGAGCACCAATCCATGGATATAGCATAAAACTCAGCCTAGTCTAGATTGACCGCCACTAGATTGTCGTTCGGTTCCATCTCTCCCAGAACCACTAACTACTTCTCAAAAGTCCGTAGTACACTCTCCACTACTTGTTTCTGATCAACCCTATGATTGAACTGCACAAGACAACGCCAATTCCTAAGGGTTTTTTTTAAACCTTTGTTTCATGTCCTAAATTGAAAACCGACATCAACAATACCTTCAACAAATTGAATTTCACTTCTTTCTTAGTAAGGATACGACCTACCAATAGGGATGGTTGCGATCGACCCCTTCTACTTTTGGATCCAAACAATAATGTAATGGTCGAATCGTCTTCTTACGTTAAACTCAAAACCATAGCCATACATTCCAAAGAAAGAAAGAAAAATGAGAGATAAGGTGAAGAGAGGATAGGAGAAGAAACAAAATAGATCACGTTAGAAAAAAAAACTAGCCCTTCAAACAATCTCAGCCAAGCCCACGACAGTGTGATCAAGTTTTTACATCAAGTTTTTGTGGACATACTCCACCATTTCAACCCAATTCTAAAGAATATCTATCCGTATATTGAAATTTCTAGCTCTCAAATTGCTCTTAATTTTTTGACAAAAGTGAGCAATTTTGCCCTTAATTTTTTGAGTCCAGCTCTCAAATCACCATAATCACCATCTGCCGCTTATAATAATTTGACAGTTCCTTACGATTTAAATTAAGAAAATTTATTTCAAACCTAAACTCACAACTATGGTTTCTTCCCACCAATTCAACTAGTTCCACCCTAGGTCACATAGTTCTCTTACACCTCGACCGCTTTCGCTCTTAGTGCTTGAATTGGTAAATTGAGTATTCAGTTCTTGATTTAAGAAGAATTAAGATTTGTTAATCCTCACATTAAGTTTCGTGCACTTATATTTTAGACATAAAAATAAAAAAAATACACTAAAGGTTTGACATTTACTCGATAGAAAAACTCTTCCAACTACCTTTTTGATTTAGCTTCTTGAGAAAAATTAATGTATATCTTAATTAAATACTGTATAAATAAAATTTTACTGATGTAATTAGTGTCTAGTAATTTTAATTGCCAGATAATAAGTCTATATATATGAGGACACTAAGCTTGTTTATTTAGGGTATTGTACGACTAGTTTTTTGTGTATAAATTAAGCATTTGTATGAAAAGAATTTTAGGTTGTAAGAAAAATTGACAAATTTATTCAATAACGTTAAATTATCAATGTTGTTGTTCACACAAATTTTGAGTTAGCAAATACAAATTACAAGACAAGAAATAGTATATGACAATATTTGAATTTAAGGAAAAAGATGTAATTTAATGGAAAATAATCTCCTAGAAAACTAATTCCTTGATCCTTTTCTCCGAATTTGATTTGATCTTCTAATAACGTGCTTTATAGGTTTTGAGCTTGATTATGAATCAAACGTCGAGAATTTTGATGAACACCATAAACACTGTGAACACCATGAACTTGATTTAAATTTGATTGGATGATTTCTGTGAAGAACATCTTGAACGTTGCTTTAATGAGCGTGAAGTTGACGTGAGAGAAACACCAATATGTAGGCATAGCACCTCAACTGCGGATTGAATGGCTTAATTTGATGATTTTTGCGAAGAATGCCAAGATTTTTTCCTAGATCTTTGCGTATCTTTTTGAGATTGACTTGAGAGAACTTCGAAACTTCCTTCAACTTCTCTGGCTTTGAAAGACTTCTTGATGTCCCTTTCGAGCTCCAAATGACCCATTTTTATAGGTGTTTGTAAAGGGTTTTTTGGACTGCTGCTGACTTTTTCAGTATTTATCTTTCTAATATAAATTATTTTTAAAGAAAAAAAATACTATTTGTGTATCATGATTTGATTGGTTCACGTGCCCAAATTTGCCCAAATTTGCCACTTGTCATCATTTGATTTGGTTTGGACTTTCGGGCTACACGACTTGATCTGATTGACCAAGACACTTCATATAATTGACATTTGGTGGCTTCTCATTTGCCGGTGATATAATTATTAAAATATCAATTAAAATTAACTATTTAATAACATTGGAGTTAAATTTAGGAAATTTTAAAATATAAATAGAAAATTTAATTAATATATAATATTTTAATTTACACTTGTGTAAATTTTTAACTGGACCAAATTTAATCGCCAATAGTTACAATTCAAGTGTAACATTTAATAAAATTACTTTTGCTTATACTACATCTTTAAATGTATTTTGCATTGAATATATATAATTTAGAATTATACATAAAATATTTTTTTATTAAACGCTTCAAGGCACTTTTGCACTCAACTTATTTTTAATTTTACGATCTCGCACACTTGCATTTGCTCACGCACCTGCTTTTGTGACCTAGGTTCCACCACTTAAACTCATAAATTGAATCAAACATTAGGTTAATCATGAAAAATCAATCAAGGCATAATCAAATCTCGTCGGAAAGTGTCGTTGGAATGAGGAACCGATCACATTCTCCACTGTTCATATTACCCCGCCAAAGCTCCACCACCAGTTATCAAAACCTGGCATTTATGCCTACTAATCGATGCATCTTGTCGAGAAAATTAATTTACTATATTTACTTTTATAATAATGAAATTTTGAGGGAGAAAAATGAATTATGTGTGGTGGTGTAAAAGGAAAGTGAAGAAGACACTTGAACAAGGGTTTTTCTTTGCGAGAATTTAATAGCAAGAGAAGAAATGATTTCCAATAGAGTAATAAAAAATTAGTTTTATTAATAAAATGGAGGTATTTTAATCAATTTAGGCAAGTAGGAATGATCTCTAAAAAAATCGTTAAAATAAAAAAAGTAAAATTAAACCAAACTATAATAGGTAGGAGTTTTAAAAGTGCAAACTCTGATAGAAATTTTTAAATAAGTTGTCCTAAATAAAAACGTACAATATGGATTATCGTGCATGGCACACAACGACTTTTATTTAAAATCCCACATATCGAAACTCAACATATGTGGGACGTTGATTCAGATTGTTCTAGAACCGCATCGCTGCTGCCACGTACTTTCCAGATTATAGGACTTCTCAATTATATTTGCCACGTGGACACCATGGCCCACAAAGATATTTAAAGAAGAATTACATTATCCATAGTTCCCATTGTAAACAGACAAGACCGCCGTCCTAAATACAAACCCCTAAAAACGCCTCTCTCCGCTTCTCTCTCCCTCACTACACTCGCGCCGCATAGCTCTCTCTCTCTCTCTCTCTCTCTCTCTCTCTCTCTCTCTCTGCAACAATTCTTGGATCTATAAGCACTGTATTTCACGACACTCTTCGATCGCATAATTTCATCATTTGATAAATTGAATTTTGATTTCGTTGTCCCTGGCTGTGTGTGTGAATTTTGAAGAAGATGGTGGTGGGACGGTGGATGGAATGCAGAGGCGATCTGTTGGCGGAGGGGGCTAGATCGCTGCAACTTCGGCTGAGGGATCGTTTCAGAGTGGCAGCGGTGAACTATCACCGCCGACGGAATATGAGGATCGCCGGTGGCGGCTACTTGTCGTCCACGGTCCAGCGCTGGCTCGATCGCTTCTCCGATTTCCGCCGCGAATCTCTGCCCTCCACTTCCACCTTTTACCGTAAAAGTGGTGCGCCCTTTTTTTCCGACTACTTTTAGTTTGGTAATGTCTTCGTATTTTAATGTGCAAAGTCCTTGTGTAATTAGTATCGGATGTATTTAATTATATGTAGGATCTTTGATGTGTTTAGTGTCCCATAAATTCACATATTAGCGTAAGAAAGTTTATGTTCATCTGTATGATTTCACGCAGTTTCAATATTTTGATCTAGAAAATGATTATGGTCTTGTTTCATATATATGCACTCTAGAAAATGCTTATGTTTCAAGTCTTGCGTAATTCTGTATTTATGTAAAGATTGCTGTAGCCTATATATGTAGTGTTACATATCTTAAATATATTAACGTACCCAGTGTTCTGTACGTTGTTCAATGGAACTTTCTAGATAATTTGTGATGTGTGTGAGGAAGGTGGTTCCTCTAGTGGCTACTACATGAGCAGAGCAAACTTTAGCTGTTTTCTGAAATCAGAAATTTCAAGATTTTTAGTTGTGAGAATGGAGAAGATATGGTGGTTTTTAGAAGTGAACAATAAAATTTTATCATCAAAAAAAAAAAAAAAAAAAAGAGAAGTGAATAATAAAATATGTGCTTCAAATTGGGAAAACTGGGGTACTTATGGGATGTGGCATACTTGTTTGGGAAGAAATAAGTGTTAGGAAGCATGTTATCTAGTTCCTCCTTTATGATGTTACATTGATGAAGTTAGATAATCATTGTGATTCCTTTAATTGAGATCATGAACAAAATTCCTTTCAGTTCATAGATTTAATCATAGCCTCTATCTAGCATGATCTTTCTTCTTTTGGTAGTTCATTGTTGTGCATGATGATATGAAGCATAGGATGATTCACAACCTGTGTAGGTGGTAGTTCCTGACTTTATAGCTTTTTCTAGAATGAAAGGATCGTTCCTTCAGTCACTCCAGGGTTGTATTTGTGAACTATGATATTTACGTTGACATGAGATATGTGTCTGTGGTGAACTGTTTCAAAACAGGGGATTTGGGTGCAGTAGGGCAGGATATGAAAGATAGTGAGTTGTTATGCATTCTGTAAATTTGAACTATAAGAAAGGTGCCTTCTTGTAGAATATAGTAGAAATAAAAATGACAAGAATAAGAAAAATAGTAATCTCAAATACTTTTTACCATGTTCCTTGATGTGCTATGGCCATATCTGAGCTTTGAAAGGTACTTCTGCCTACTGCTTGGAGGAGCTATCAGTAGTAAGCAGTTGGCAGAAGGATCCATAATGCCTCAAAAGTCGACTTAAAATGTAAATGAAGATTGCATGTGTGCGTTGTCTTCGGGCGACCTCTGGTTACAAACTTTGATAGGTTAAGTGAAGATATACGTGCAGGTTATAGCGATTCGATTTTAACCGTCAATGCAGCCATTGGTATATAGAGATTGAACTAAAATGTACTCTTTGTGGTGATCTTTACAATTATGCATTGACCAGAAAAATCTCATATTTTCTATGTTCCATTAGCTTGGAGTGATGGAACATGCATTTTAGGCTTTTGTTTTTTTTTATCTCTGGATTGCTTCCTTCCAATGTTACACATTTTGGGCCTAAAATGTTGTTACACTTTACCTTGCTTATTCGCATAACTGTCGTTTCTATGATCCGACTAAGTCATTGTTCAAAGTTCATAATTGCATTCTTGGTCATAGTAGTCTTGACTTTTTTAGGCTTGATCCATTGAATGCTTACTCCATCTTTGGGGTCTTAGAAGTTTTGCATTGGCTACAAGCTGTATCGAGCGTGCCTTGCTTCTGGGATCTGAGCTGCCTTGTCGCTTGGTAACTAATTCTCTATGGATAATAGCCTATCCTACACTAATTGCTGTCGCAAATTTTTGCTGGACTTGCTGAAACATCACAGGCTAGTGTATAATATGCAACTATGTTATATGACTTCGCCTTACTAAAGCGGGCAATGGAGTGGGGTGGGGGCATGGCAGCATATGAGTGAAGGATGTTTGCAAAAAATTACCCTTCTTGATAAACCTGTCTGGATTATACCATTCTGAAGCTCCTCGATATAACTTATATGTTTGAAAAGGTTTTGGTTTAGGGGACCATTTTCTTATGCTTTCAGTGCTATTAACTTTGTTTCATGATATTTCCAACTGAACAATGCGTTCACTTGGTCTGTTGGCTTAAACTGGAAGTTACGTAGCTCACTGTATGCTTAATCTTTCAATTATTTATTGCAGTGAGTAAGGACATTGATACACAAGATGATTCTGTCTTGACCCGCATGCTCCAGGCTATAGCTGTCCCTGTCCTTGGAAATGTTTGCCATGTTTTTATGCATGGTCTGAACCGTGTTCAGGTAAATCCAAATTTCTTCACTTTTGATTGAATGCCGTCCCTTTATGCATGTGGGAAGGATGACTTGACTTTTCTTGCTTTCTAGATATTTGGTGCAGAAAAATTGCAACAAGCGCTGCTGCGTAGGCCAGAGGACAAGTCTCTGATTACGGTATGGAGCATTTTGGATCCACTTATGATATGATTCAATAAGTTCTTGCACTTGTGATGATTGAATGCATAGTTGTTAAAAGATAAATGTCTGCAAAAGGAGCCTTGGACCTATGCGTGCATATATATCTGCATATTATTGATGCTAAGATGCATAATTGCATCTGTTGCTTTATTATATATCTAAAGGCCTTCTAGCTTTCGACTATATCTTATGCAAAGAAACAAATATGAAGAAAACAAAGGGAAATGCATTGACTTGCTCGTTGTTTCAGCGGTAATACCGCGAGGATTTCATTTCAGCTATCACAAGAATAAAAAGGAAAATAAAAAGAAACAAGGAATACATCAAGCATCCACTAAGACATAGACAGGGAGATAGAGATAATACAGTTTCTTTCTAAAGGCCAAAGGTTAAAGACACCCCCAACCAACAAAAAGTATGCTTAGGTTTTTTTTGTCTAACTTTTGGTTTGATGGATAGGATGGGTTGTGCTATGGCACAGTTTAAGATGGTGAAGTGGGTACAAAACAGTAAATCCCTGTGATTTAAACAAGAAAAGGCACAGCCCTAGCACAAATATGCATGACTTGGCTTGCCTTTGAAATTGTGTAGGATCAGTTATTTCTTTGTGTTTTGCATTTTGTGGGTTAGTAATAACCTTGAAGTCATTCTACAAGTGAAGTGATCTTGTTTGAGGCGACTGATGACTAATCTACTATTGCAGGTTAGCAATCATGTTGCAGCTATGGATGATCCTTTGGTTATTGCTTCCCTACTTCCTCGTAGTATGCTATTAGATGCAAATGGTTTGAGGTGGACGCTTTGTGCTTCTGATCGATGTTTTAAAAATCCAGTTACATCAGCATTCTTTAAGTATGTGAAAGTGCTGCCAGTTTCTCGTGGGGATGGGATATATCAGAAGGTATTTATCATATATGTTATTTGTTTACTTTTTCCTTAAGCTAGTTGCCGACATCATTTTCTGATGATTCTTAATTTAGATATAAATTTTTTGTTCAAGATTTCATTCAAGTAAATTGCTTTTTTACTAATAAACTAATCACATGGTACGGTTTTTTTTACTCCATTGACACATTTTTTGGTAGAAGGGACTTTGCGTCTTTTTGTAATTGGAGTTTGAAGTTGTTGAAACTTTACTTTCTTTTTCTCTTTTTATTTTATTTTATTTTATTTTATTTTTTTTGGGGGGGGGGGGGTTCACTGCTCGTGCAGGCACAGACTGATGAATGTTTTTGTAATTTGCATTAATTTACATTTTTATATTATCATTCTCGCCTTTCCTGTCAATACTTAGTTGTACAAGAATTAAAAAATTATGACTGTCACAAGTTAATTTTGCTTTAATTTTTGTAGTAATTTTTTCAAAAATTTCCTATATGATAAACTCGCTGTGTACCTCCTTACTGCTGCAGGGAATGGACTTGGCTATTTCCAAACTAAATCGCGGTGGTTGGGTTCACATATTTCCTGAAGGTAGTCGTTCTCGAGATGGTGGGAAGACTATGGGATCTGCCAAAAGAGGCATTGGGCGGTATGTTTCACTATCTATTTAGTGATGGTCAAAGTTTGTGTCTTGTCTTTTCTTTCATCCCACCTTAAATTGCATGAGCTCTTTGCTATACAGTTTTAGTTAGTCATCTGTTTTTGCTGGATTTTGTGCAAACATTATATCATTTTCATGGGTTTGACTGGAAAAATCCCCTTTATTCTCCTGCCCTTTCCACACCCCAACCACCAGCTGACATGCGTCCATGCCCATGTATGATGAAAACGGTTGAAGTGTGCTGTAGCTACCATCTGCACGTACCTCTTGGTAGTTATGGTTGGTGTTACTAAAATGTGATGTGATTTGTTAGATAATATCTGAGCACTTCTAAGAACAACTATTGTGAGACTTTACTTGGTACCCCTTTGTGATTGTGCAAAGGCTAGACAAGGCCAAAACTGAAGAATTATGTTCTCTCTAATTTTAACAAAATAGGACTGTTTAAACTGGTAATACAGCTGCATTGTCATGTGAGATTTCTGCAATCTGTTTCGTGTACCAAAACATTCATAGTAAGTTAAGTAGTTCTATTGCCAAATAAGAATTAGACACTGAAGAATGAATTATTCCTTGCTTGAAGTCTGGGTTCAGGAAACTATATATTCACTTACATTTCCACAGGTTGGTCCTGGATGCTGATAACGTACCCCTAGTAGTTCCATTTGTCCATACTGGAATGCAAGAGGTCATGCCTGTTGGAGCCAAGTTTCCTAGGATTGGCAAAACGGTACGTTCTCTTCTTTTCGTTAGCATCAAAAATTTGCGTCATGATTCTGCCTCAGGGCAGTTCTATACCAGTTATACCCAGGTTTTTTGGTTTTCCAACTTCTGAAATAAAGTTAAAACATTTTCTCTAAAATACATTTTTTCCCCCAAAATGTTGTTCAAAAGTTCTCTCATTTAACCAATGTTTATATTTTTTCCTTCCAGTCATGATTGTTGAATGAATATACCTTAAGTCATTATACCATTATAATGATAACATTATAATAAAATAAAAAGTTGCTATGACGCTACTAACAGACAAAAACTTAGATGGAAAATCATCTTTAGTAAAATTTCTCTCCCAGACTGGAACATATTTTTTTTATCTGCCACGCATTCCTCCTGGTGCACTATGAAAACATAGTTTCGTAAAACTCATCTTCCAAGATTCCCAAAATAAATGTAACTCTTAAGTTGTTCCATTGGCAAATGAACAGGTGACTGTACTTGTTGGTGATCCCATTAGTTTCGACGATTTAATCAATGAAGGAGCAAACAAAAACATCTCAAGAGGACAACTCTATGATGCCGTCGCAGCCAGAATTGGCAATCAACTCCAGAAACTGAAGCTGCAAGTCGAAGGACTAGCCATTGAGCAAGCACTACTATTGCAGCAACATCCGTCCCGTGCCACCGAGCAAGCAGCTGGTCTTTTGCAAAACGTGGACTGGGAATTGCTCGGGATGGCAAACTACATAGGCACCAATGATAATAATAATAATAACCCACCGAGGCAAGACCTGAATTTGCCTGAACCCAATGTCGCTCGTCCTCCACCACCCTATCCACAAGAGAGCAGTCATGGATTCTCTGGTGAAGGATTTGTGACAAGGATACGCGGTTATATGAACTCAACAGAATTGATGGTTTTTGCAGCTAGAGGTTTGTTTGCTAATCACAAAAGAAACGAGTATTTTCCTAGTTGGAAAGGAGTTAGTGTTAGTGTTAGTCCCTTGAAGGCATGGAATAGTTTTTGGAAGTCCATGTCTGGAAACGATTACTTCCTTCCTAACTCGTTTTTCTCTGAGGCAATGAAATGTTGACTTGCTCGCCCTGGAATGCCATATCAATTTTTGTTCATTTGATTCATTTTTATTGCATCGCGTTCTCCCCCTCATTTTAACATTTTCCAAGTTTTGTTATGCCATCTGTGTGTGAGTGTGCGTGTGCGTGTGCGTGCGCGCACATTCCAAGTTCTATCATACCAGCGCGCGCACATGAATATTTGAAGAATGTATGCTATCGGGCATTGAAAAAGGCATGAATAATGGCATGCTAAGTAATTTGGTCTGGCAACTGAAGTGGTTTGTTAACGTTACCTCTACACCGCGCACATGAATATTTGAAGAATCTGTATGCTATCAGGCATTGAAAAAGGCATGAATAATGGCATGCTAAGTAATTTGGTCTGGCAACTGAAGTGGTTTGTTATCATTTAGGATTAATTACTTCTACACCCCTACTTGTATCTCTTTTACACGAAAAATTACACGTACTCATTGGTCAGGTTTGAAGTTACGGATTCATTCCTCTCTAGTTGGTATCGATGACGCATGTAATTGCATAGATTTTAAGGTAAAAGGATGAGATTTGGTCTGACACTAGGTTTTCCCACAAGCAAAGCTTTGTTATTGGTTTAAATGCGCACCACTTTCTCAAGTTTCTTTAATCCTAGGAAGTATTTGATACCGAATTATGGCAATAAGCTACTTAATGCATAATACATGTGGGTGAATTTGTTAACATTATTTGGTTTGGTATTAGTATTATTATGAGAATTAGAACTTAATATAATGTCGTTTGTTTTGTTTTGTCGAATTTTTTATGTAAAAGTAGATTTACAAATTGAACCCTGAATGCATGCACAGTTCAAAATGGATTGAGATCAGACAATATTTCTGTTTAAACACGATGTCGTTCTGAAATTAAATTTAGCTGATTTAATTTTAGGGCAAGATATCTCTCTTTTATTTGGGGATCATTCCAACAAAATTATGATTTTCCAATCTGATTTCTTGTAAAAACCATGGTCAATCCACATCGGATCTGCTCCAAGTGATGTGGTGTTGTATAATTTATGTGAATCTCTACTGCGTAATCGTTTGTGCATTGCGCAGAATCTAGGTATGGGCATTCGATTTAATGATTCTATTTACATTAAATTGGGAGTGTCTAGCGCAACAAAGAGTGCCTCTTGCTTCGACCAATAATAACGCAGTAACTGTGAGTTACGCGATGTCGTGGGCAAGCTACATGAAGTGTTCTTCGACATCTTACTCTTTTCAATTGAAATCACAATAATGAATACAATGTTATAAACAAAAGCATAATAAACACCTCCAACTAACTACACAAAACGATCGACCACCTCCAGCAACTCACACAAATGACCGAAACAATTGTGGTCCATTCGTAAATGATTAATGCATGTTACATCGCTCATGTTCACTATCTCACTTTGGTATTTCATTTGGTCAGGTATTTTGTTTATAATACTCCGCATAATGCTTTCTCACGTACCCCGCCGAGTTGAATGCCGATTATAGTGTTTTCGAGCAAGGCAAATAACATGTATGGAGACAATATCTTAGTAGAAATAGAGGTAAAGACACAACAAAATACGAATGTATGTTACTCGGTCCATGGCAATTGAAAGCGTTTCGCAAAAAAAAAAAAAAAAAAAAAAAGAAAAGAAAGACGAATATTAAACCAGCACCCAGTATTAAACTGCTGACACTAGACTCACAAATGCGGACAATACATAGTGTAATGACTCTTTCAGACAATATTTCCATAAAATCTCGTTGCTAGAAGTTCACATAGAAATAATCATCCACAAATTTATACATACTTCTGAGACCCATAACATAATGATGCTCTCAAATCTCAACACCAATTATACTTAGTTCTTGGTTACAACGTATAAAACACAACAGAAATCGGTTCAAAATGTCCTTATCACAAAAAATACCAAGAAATAAAAAATAACAAATTAAATTGTTAAACTATAAAGCAACATGAAAGTCTCAAGGTACAAAACGAGCCGTTTTCACTCTAACGGGTTCATCCACTGCGGCCAATACTCTTCTTCTCCAGTTGCTCAAGGCTGCGGTGGTTAAGGTAACAGAGGGAGACGAAAAGGGAAAAGAAGGGGAAACTAGGATTTCTGATTGGAAGAGATATGCAATAAATGATGGGTTTTCTAAAGGTAGAACAAGTAATTTCACATTGACTTTCAAGGACATTCAGGTAAACATCCAACACACTTTTGCAATCCCAATCAGTAATGCTCCTTAAGCACCCCCTACGAGAATTATATAATGCTCATTTTTTGGAATTTCAACTACGGCTTGGATTACCAGCCATCTCGGCTCATAAGCAAATTCCTGACCAATCAAACATGAATTACTAGAATTATGAGGCCGTAATCCGCTTAATACTCGAATCAAATGAGTCCCTAGACTATTCAGATGTCAATTTTTGAGTGAAAAATGCTATTTTGTGTGACATTTAGATTAGTGTAGTAGGAGAATCATTTTCTGAATTTTTTGTTGATCATATGTGATATGTCGTCCCTTTCGATTAAGGACTCGGGCAAATATGATTGAAGATATATCAGTTTTCGTACAAAATGTCAGTTTTAATTGTATACGTTTTCTCACAATGTATCTTGTATATTATGGTCTGTACCAATTTTTAGTACCTACATGAATTTTTTTTACTTGTATATTTTGATGAGATTGCTAAAAGATTCGTTGCAGTAAAAAATAGGTGGAAGCATCCCCTCCCCAAAAAGAAAATAAAAAAAAGAAGCAAACGATGAAGAAAAATACATAATACACATACATACAAATTATCCAATAGAACTTAGATGAATTTTAAATTTAATGTAGATGGTTGACTTGTCCTTGACTTGGAGAATAAATTTGTGGAAAATAATTAATAATAAATAGCTAGAGGTCGTAAATGATTAATAAGAATGGGTGGGGGAGGCTGCAAACCGCTGCGAGATGTAGTGGCGGCGGAGGGACTGCATCGTCCAAAGGAAATGAGCCCTTTTTTCTAAATTTTTTTCCCCATGGATTTGCCATTCATCTCATGGGCAATCTAGACATACGTTCCATTTAAAATTTCATCCAAATTTTATAGGTTTAGTTGTAAAATTACTCCTATACTTGGATCTTTTGATAATTTTGATATACCGTAATTTCAATTTGACAATTTAAGACTTTAATGCAAAAAATATTTCACATTAAGGACAAATTTTTATCAAAAATTGAGAGATTAATAAGAAAAAAGCACATAACTTGCACGTGACGCAATTAAATTGAAAATTTTGTCTTTTCGACCATCCTAAGTAGACGTGACTTCCTATTTTGCCCAATCAATATATGTGCACAACCTCAGTACATGCCGGTTTTAACAAAAATAATAAATGCCATAGAAAAAAGATGTGGAGAGGAGTATTTTACGTGTTAAATAAGGTATTTATTAAGGATAAATATTTTTTACCCTTCAAACTTTTCATGTTTTTGGACTTTACCATATGAACTTTTTTTTTTTTTTTACCATTTGCCATCTAAACTTTGCTTTTTTTTTACACATTACATTTTTCGGTGTAGCTAAGGGCAAATGCATCATTTCAGTTAGTTAAAGTCACATGACATATATGTGAATGCCCTTAGATGGTAATATGTAAAAATTGCAAAGTGCATATGGCAAATGACCAAAAACAAAAAAAGTTTATATGGTAAAAAGTCCCAAAATGTGAAAAGTTTGGAGGGTTAAAAGTATTTATCCTATGTAAAATGACGTATTTGCCCTTATTTAAAGTCACGTGACATGCATGTGATGGAATTCCGGTGGAATACTCCACCGAAAAATGCCCTTAGATGGTAATATATAAAAAAATGCAAAGTTTAGATGGTAAAGGGTAAAAAAGAAAAGTTCATATGGTAAAACCCAAAAACACAAAAAGTTTGGATGATAAAAAATATTTATCCCTATTTATTATTATTATTTAAAAAAGGGATGTGATGAAGTTGTACACATATATTGATTTGGCAAAATTGAAAGTCATGTCTACTTAGGATGGCCAGCAAACACAAAATTCTCAATTTAATTAGGTCACGTACAAATCATATATTTTTTCTTTCAATTTTTTAATCTCCGGTGAAACTTGACCTTAATGTTACTATCAATCAAAGAAACCCATCTTATCAACCCAATGAAGATATTCAGTGTGTGCATATACTAAATATTTAAAATTTTAATGTATACAATTAGAGATTTAATTTGAAATAGTAAATATTAGTTGTCTTAGAGGATGTTTAATGTGGTTGAATGGGGCCAAAATATAATGTTTAAACTAATCGTCACCTTCCTTATCAAATAAATAAATAAAAACCTTAACGTCATTGCTTGTTTTAATTTCGTAATTTATAACATGTTGTACAATTGTATAATAGAAGAGTTGAATCATATATTTTTCTTTATATAAGACCTATTTTTAGGCTCACTTAATTTGATCGATGTTTTTCATAAAAAGAGAAATTGTCATGAATTTGAACTCACTAATGGTAGTGATGTGGCATATCTGACACATGTTCATGTGGGCCATTATCATATCGCCAGGTGTAGCCCAGTGCCATGTGGGCTGCGTTCCTCTTCGAAAGAACTCTGTCCTCGACCTAGCGCCCCAAGTTGAGGAGAAACCTTGACTCGAGAAGACACTATTCATCTGAGGATGGCTCTCTCGCCTGTTGATTTCCCACCTCGAGGAAGGTGCGTCAAGCAGGGAGTACATTCCGTACTTTGGCACTGCCTTTTCTGACACATGCCACTATCCCCTGTAGAAAATCACCTACTCCGCAACCACCCTAGCGTGGCAGCCATGTCCCTTTTGTAATGTTGGCCATCATGCCCTAGGTGCTCCTAGACCCTTCAACTCAGCCCTAATCCCCAAGGCTAAGTGGGATCCCCCTTCACCTATAAATATCATTGTGAAATTCTTTGAAAAGCTAACTCATCTTTTACGTACTGAAACTTTGCTCGATTCTCTACAAAATTCCTTATATATCTCAAACACTTTACTGACTTAAGCATTGGAGGGTTTTCGACAGACACACTTCTGGCTAGACTCATGTCTTTTCATCCTAATAGGACAAGGAGCCACCAGCAATTGTCGAGTCACCATTCCACGTCAACTCGAGGAGCACCACCAAGATTCGACAACATCATTTTGGTGCTAGAGAAAGGGCTTCTTGCGAAACGCTAGAGAAAATATGGTGAAAACCCTACGGACCATCCTATGTCCATAACCCACCAGAAGATAACTATGAACTCCATGGTGAAGTCTAGAGGTAATCGAGGAGAGGATCCTTCCATCTTATATGGAGGAGCCATTGCTTCTCAAAACTTGTTGTTATGACTCAGGAGCAACTTGCTATGCTCTTATAAGAAGTACAAGCAGGTCTCCTGCCTTAGAACCCCGTATCAGTGCTAACCCATCCGTCCACCAAACTACACACAGATGTGCATGACGTCCCCATGGCTTCGCACCTAGTTGAAGGCTCTCCTTGCCCTCGCAAGAGGGTAGCCCATAACCCTACTCCCCCGGAGGAGGTTGCCAAGTCCCAAGACTGGATCTCCAGCTCAAATTATAGCGGACCTCGCCAGTCACCCCCCGAGTAGAGGTCTAGAGTTGTTCCTCAAGATTTGAAGAACGACATGGAGAAGACGTCCTAGCAGATCTCTGAGATGCAGTGAAGAATTGATGAGTTAAGAAGGTATAAGGGTGCCTAACTAGCTGTCATTGAGCTCTCCCACCAGCTTGACGACATAAACCATCAGTTGAATGAGATGGCTGCGGGCTCGAATTAGATTGGGCTTGTTCAGCCTAAACGCTTCCGCCTAGGAGATGATACCGATCCCCTTTTCCTCGAGTTATGTGATGCCAGGGTAGCTCCAGGGTGTAAGATTCCCACTAACCTTTCTCGATATAATGTGGAGTCTGATCCCAAGGGGCACTTAGTCCAATTCGAGCATGTCATGTGGGTCGACAACATTGACGACGACTTCGCAGCCAAGCTGCTAATCACTACTTTCCAAGGGGTAGCTTCCTCTCGGTACATCTATCATCCTCTGGCCTCAATCGACAACTTTGACTACCTTTGTCAAAAGTTCATCAATTATTTCCACCCACAAACTTTGGCCAAGTTACCACCTAGCCACCTCCACAGGATCAAGAAAAAAGAAGGTGAATCCTCATGAGCCTTCTTTACAACATTCAACATGGAACTACTCAAGGTTGAGAAGGTTCGGATGGACTTTCTCGTCGATGTCCTCTGCTTGGCCTTGAGAAATAGAGATTGAACGAAAAGCATTAAGCGCAAGAAGCCTCAAATGCAAGCTAAAATGGGTATTGCTTAGCAATACATGTATGTCGAGGATACACTCCCCAACCCGTCCTCGAAGAATAAACATGAAGACAAGGGCAAGAAGGGTCATCGTAATTTCACCCTGTTGTTTTTGCCCCAAAAGGACAATTACACCACCTTGGACACTAATGACCCTATACTCCTTTGTCGACCCAAGCCTATACTCAAGAAGGAGGGACTGAGGAGGGGAAACAAGTATTGTGCTTTCCATCGCAGCATGAGAACCACAATACTGAAAGGTGCTTTACTTTGAAGCACGAGATCTAACGCCGCATTGACAACGGACACTCTGACGTCCAAAATTTGTCAAGAAGGGAGGCAAGAATAAAGGTAGCGATAGCAAACAAAAGAGCTCACCCACGCTTGATAGTTGCATCTCCGAGTCCCGGAGCAAGGGCTCACCACAAAGGCAACCCAACAAGCAGCCCGCCCTCGACCAAAACTTTCCCACGACAGGTGTCATCAAAACTATTGTTGGAGGTCCCATTGGGGGGGACTCCAAATGTACGAGGAAGATGATCGAGAGGCATTTAAGGCAGCACTTGAAGAAGATCAATGAGAGGCTATAGAACGCATGATTGAAGGTCAATGTCATTAGGGGGAACGACATAACCTTCAGTGACGCCAGCCTCTCTCACATCCAATACCCCGCGGGGATCGAGGATTCCCCTAATTACCCGGTAATTATCATCCTCAATGTCATCAACTACGTTATTGCCCACAATTTGATCGATAGTGGTAGCTCTGCTAATGTGCTGCTTTACTCGACTTTGCAAAAAATAAAACTTGGGAAATTACAAGTTAGAGCTTGTAAGGACCCCTGGTTGGGTTCGGGAGGGTCCGAGATTGTTCCTTTGGCCCAGATTCTCTTGCCCACCTCTTTAGGAAAGGGTCCAAGGAGAAGGACCATCATGGTCCACTACATTGTGGTCGGTGCCCCATTCACCTACAACATCATTTTAGGGTGCCTTGCCCTTAATAGTTTCCAAGCAGTAGTGTCCACCTACTACTTCAATATGAAGTTTCCCGCACCAGCAAGGGTTGGCGAAGTCGTTTGTTGGGTCCTTGAGGCTTGAAAGTGTTACCCTATTTCCGTCGAGGATAAGAGAATCCGGCATCCTCGGCTTTCAGTGCCGATAGCCCCTTACATCGAGATCCCTTATTGCTTAGAGATGGACCCTGCCAAACCGAGAAGAAGACTGCATGATCAGAAAATTGAGCCTATGGAGTAATATAAAGTGATTGAGCTCGAGGACAGCAATCTAAGCAAAGTAACTCACATCGGATCCCACATCAACCTCACCAAAGAAATGATACTCATCTAGTTCCTCCGGGAGAATTGGGACATGTTCGCCTGGAAAACCTCAAACTTCTCTAATATTGACCCCAAGGTGATTGTCCACAGGCTTAATGTTGATCCCTCTTTTTGCCCTATTCGACAAAAGCAATGGATCTTCTGCGGGAAAAGGAATAGGGCAATAGAAGAGGAGGTCAACAAGTTACTTGATGTCGGCTATATCGTGGAGGTTTAATACACGGAGTGGATATGCAACGTTATGATCATCACCAAGGGTGATGGATGTAATGACCCGATACTCCTTATTATTTAAATAATTGATATGAAATCCTATGCTTCTTGGAAATGTTCTTATTACTTGTTATTGTCACGTTTTAGTTTGATTCTGAGATTAATGTACAATTTGAACCAAAAAGTACTAATTTTCAAATTTTGATTACCATTCTTGAAAAATTCATCTATTAAATACTCATTAATTTTCAAAAATAATATAAATAAGTATTCTAGACTTTTATGCACGGAGAAGATGCAATTTTGAATAAATTACATGATTTTCCAAATTTTAGAAGAGTTTGACATTCGAACACAATTTTCGAACTTTCTATGTCCTAGATTGCAATTTTTGAAAATATAACTAAAACATTTTTAATTTCTGGGAAATATACATATAATTTCAGATTTATAAAGATTAAATTTCATAATTTTGGAATTTTTCTAAATTAATTATGAATTTTCGGATTTGATGCCCTAAAACCCCCTAAGAAATGAGTAAATTGTATTTTCTACCCCTAGATATTATTTCTTGCATAAATATACAATATACAATATACAAGAATTAACTTGCAATTTTGCTGAATAAATAGGGGGCTGGACGGTTTTTGGGGATTTTTTAAGGAGAAAAATATAAAATGTTAAATATTAGGCTTGTATTGAGTCTTATCCACCAAGCTTGCCAAATACAATATATAAATACACTTGGCACACACCTTCTAGAAGTATGAATACATGTTTGGCCATGGTTAAAGTAGAACAACACTTAAGCTATTTAGACCAAATACTTGGCTAATTAGGGTAATAATTAGAAAAGGACTTAATGCGATTTTAATGCTATGTCTTGTTATTAGTATATATGTAATATTACTTGGAAAAATACCAAAAACCACACACACACTCTAAAATTCGGCCACACACACACACACACTTCATTCCTCTTATTTTCATTCAACTTTCCTAATACCATTCAAGTCTTGAAACCCTCTCACCCCTTCAAACACCCTCCCTACTCCAAACCCTACAAAGAAAGAAAGAAAGACATATTAAAGTAGAAATTTGCCTATGGCATGAGCTAGGGTTAGGTTTTTATCAATCAATTGGCATGTTATCTCCCCTATATGACCTAGGAGGTCACCACAAGTTGGTTTCCATCTTGGGTCTAAGGGATTTCAAGATGTGTTGGTTATATATGTGAATATGATGCTTATGATGTTCTATGAGCATGTTTGGTTAAATTCTTGAATAAGCATGCTGAAATTGTTGTAATTATGCTATGTTATTATGTTTTATATCTTTTTAGAGTCTTATATATATGTGCTAGAAGCTAGAATTTTAAGTTTTTCAAGCTAAAATTTCGAGTTATGCATATGCTGGAAATTACTATTCATGCAAAAAACCTGTTTTCGGAGCTGAAAACTTCAATTTTTATAAGGCTGGAAAATCCAAAAATTCCCAACTGAAAACCTAGGTTTTAAACTGTAAATTCAGTGTGGAATAAGCTGGGTTTGTAGGTTTTTCAAAGCTGGAAGTTTGGGTTACGAAAGCTGGAAATTTCAGAAGTTGTGCGTTAAATCGTTTCGCGTCGCAGTTTGAAAGTTTCAGGTTTCGTGAACTGAAAATCCAGAAATGTATACTCTAAAGTCTATTTTACAACTTTGGGAATATATGTGTGGATTTCCAGTAGGTTTTAAATCAGTAGTTGAAAGCTAAAAATTTCAGTTCGAAAATGTAAAAGTCGATTTCGCAAAATTGTGAATTTTTGGTACTTTGTGCTGAGTTGAGCTGAAACAGTTAGTTGTGATGAAATTGTGATTTGTATGTGTTGGAACTATGTGAAAAGGGCCCTATATGTGTTCGGTATGGATGGGGCTAGAGTTTGGCCGGGCGGCAATGGGTTTGCCGGTCTTAAACCAGTTCTCATCATCCATGTCTATTCCCATCTTGCATGGACAGAGTGTTCCATGTATTAGTTGTGGGTCATAGGTTTTCGGCATATACTCGAGATATGACCACCGGTGTGTTTAGGTTGGGATTGGTGGATTTTGGTGTGATTTTGGTTGGATATCAGTTGAAATTGAATTACGGCACGGCGAGATAAGGTAGCCGCCCGTCGAGGTGGAAAAACGGTAAAATGTGTTGGAATGTGATGCTCTATCAGAGCTGAAATTTATGTAATTTTATCAAGAACTGAAATTTCTATGGTTTTATGTGTGGTTTTATGTGCTTTTATGACAATATGCAATTTCACACGATCACCTCATGCCTATGTAAATTTCTACTCAACATGTGTATATATTGACATTGCTTTCTATTATGTTTTAGCCGGATTTGAGACACAAGAAGACAGGAACGAGGAAGACTTAGGAGGGCGCTTCGAGGCTTTTTGTTAGTTATGTATGCATTGAGCTAGAAACTTGGTAATTAAGTTAGGTATATGTTGTGTATATGTAATAAACGAAGTTTGTAAACTCATCTTTTGGAATATTAGTAAGCATGTTTGGTTTCATTATGTTATAAAATAGCATGTTTTTGTGAGATGGTTATAAATAGATGTTTTCATAATTAGCTAGAGGTTTCGAGGCGTTACAATGGAAGATCGAGAATGTGCAATGACTGCACTGATATCAACAAAGCCAGTCCGAAAGACCCATACCCCTTCCTCGAATTGACTTGCTGGTTGATTCAACTTATAAGTATGATGGAAGCCTTTCAAGGCTACTATCAAATATTTATGGCCGTCGAAGATAGGGACAAATCTACCTTCGTGGTGCCTAATGGGATCTATTGCTTCTTGGTCGTGCCCTTTAGCTTGAAGAATGCTGGTGCCATGTATCAGAAGTTGGTGAACCTCATGTTCAAGGAAGAGATCGGCAAGACCACGGAGGTTTATATTGAAAACATGATTGTGAGAAGTGAGAAGGAAGTAGACCATTTCGACCATCTGGAGAAAACTTTCTCAATCGTCTAGCAGTATGGGCTAAAGTTGAATCCAACCAAGTGCACCTTCGACGTCCAAGAAGGCAAGTTCCTTGGTTACACGGTCAGTCATTGAGGAATCGAGGCCAATCCTACCAAGATTCAAACCATCCTTGAAATTTACCCTCCAGAATTAGTGAAGGAGGTTCAAAGACTTGTAGGTAGAGTGGTGGCCCTCAAACGCTTTATATCTCGATCAACTGATCAAAACTTACCTTTCTTCAAAGCTCTTGGAAAGGTTAAGAACTTCGTTTGGTCCAAGGAGTGTGACCAAGCCCTCTTCGATCGTAAAGAATATCTGGCTTCACCTTTTTTACTGTTACGTCCCCAAAATTCCTTTATATATTATTAAAAATAAATAATAATTTTCATATAAAATTTGTATAAAATACAGCGGCTTTCAAATTAACACCTATCAAGTCTAAGTAAAAGCTTTATAGTGCTCCTCAGTTCTGCCCTCCTGACGATCCGTTTCGGGTTGATCTAAATTAGGCATGCGAAACACAGTCAACAAACACGTTGAGTAGAATTATTACTCAATCGCATAAGATGCAGGTGTGTGAAAGTCGCACATAAACACTTAAAATCACATAATACTCCCTGTTCATCACATATAGTGATGTAATGCCTTATAACTCGCACCACGATCAAACAATCTAACTGAGTCACTCCACGATCCCACCAATCCTAACCGAGTCACACCAATGGTCATAACCCGGATATATGCCGAAGCCTACGACCCACTCTCACATGGAACACTCTGTCCATATGAAGAGGGATTAGGTGATGGAGGGCTAGAACACTTAATACCGGCATCTCCAATAGAATGTCCTAGCGGAACTCAGCCACATCCATTCCAAAATATTTCGGGCCCAACACATAATTAAGAAATAATTAAAGTATAAATAAACATATCATGTTCATGCATGTACCTTTATGAAAACATAATAGCATGAAAACAATTATCATGATATTAACATGTATAACAAATAATTTGAGGCATAAAATCTTAAAAATGTGAACATAGGCAATTACTTGGTATTTTACCATTATTTGGTAAACCCAAGTTAAAGCCTTTTTTTTATGAAAATAATTTAAGATTATGTTGCCTAAACTACTTATGAGAAAGGTAATAATTCTACATTTTCAAATGTTTTTAGGGAAAAAGAGAGTATATAGAGGGCTTATTAGGTATATATGTAGGTAAAAAGAAAGGTTTATATATGTATATGGGTAGGAGATATTCAATAAATATAGAGTGTTTTGTGTGTTTAGAGTAAGGTGAGTGTGGTTGTGTGTGTTTTAGGCGGGATATATGTGTTTTGTGGGTGTGATAAAATGTGAGCAACCCCTGTCCCTATTTATAGTATTGTGATCAAGACACAAAAACTATTATATAATAAGGTCTTTTTCCATAATTAATGCATGATCTAACTAGGATATTTTCATTAAATGAAATTATCCTACTCACTACCCTATTTATGTTGAAGTGTATGTCTAAAAATGGTGATTCAAACTCTAAGTTGATAAGAATGCTGCAAGTATAGGATTTGCTAGCTAGATTCGCCAAATAAATGTAGGGAGATTTTTGTAGGAGAATATCTAAGATATTTATAAGTATTATATATATCCATAAATATATATATTGTATGTATCTATATATATATACATAATATATATAAAATGTACATTTATAAATATATATGTATTTCGTATGTATCTATTTAGATATAAGCCTATAAAATGTAATTAATATGTATATATATATATATATAGGAATAGATAAAGTGTAATTAATAGGTATAAATTAAGACATATTTTTTTATGTTACCTATCTATAGAAATTCGTTTATATATATATATATATATATATATATTGTAGGTATAAAATGTTTATGGGCTAGTATTTGAAAAACAATATAATTTTGTGGAAAAAGTATTTTTTTTCTAAATATTTATAGTAAGAGGAAATATCTACAAGAAATTATAATTGACAAGGGAATAATAGTTTTAGGAAAATATTTATGTATAGACAGTTGTAGAAGAGATAGTCAATTATTAAATATATCTTGGTGGAAGAGGTTAATACACATCTTTCTAATGATAATACTAGGGATTACACGTTCCAAGTATCCATTTTTATCACCACTAATTTCATGAAAAGTACACAAAATGGTTAGGTTAATATAATGGAAGAAATAATTAAATTTATATCTATATAAATATATATAATTTTGGATATTATAAAATAAAATAATATAATTATTTTATATATGCAGAATAATCTTATAATGTTGAATATAAGTATATATATATTTGAAAATAATGATATTCTTATAAATATACAAATTTTGAATAATAATAATAATAATAATAATAATAATAATAATAATAATTATTATGATGATGATGATGATTATGATGATGATGACGACGATCATAATAATAATAATAATAATAATAATAATGATGATGTATTGATAATTATAGAGTAGTGATCACATTGCTAAAATGCATATAGAGCAATTACACATTTAATCACATAAATTTATATAATAATTATCTCATAATTCATAATGCCTAGTTCAGAAAATGAATTTACCGGGTCGTTACATTGGC
Source organism: Petrea volubilis (assembly GCA_026212405.1). NCBI lineage: Eukaryota > Viridiplantae > Streptophyta > Magnoliopsida > Lamiales > Verbenaceae > Petrea > Petrea volubilis. The sequence goes on from CM047878.1 coordinate 16,193,872, forward strand.
TATCCAAATCGACCCTGGGCAAGTCTCACATTCTCGACCAATACAATTAGTTCGGTCCTTATCACCACGATCGATGGGAAGCATCGACTAGTATGTTATTTAAGCAAGTGGCTGCAAGGACTTGAGAAGAACTATCTCCGCATCAAAAAGTTTGCGTTGGCCTTGGTGCATTTAGCCAGAAAGCTCCGCCAATACTTCTAGGTACACTCCATCGTGATTCTTACCAACGAACCACTTAAGTAGGTTCTATCTAAGACCGATGTCTCCAGAAGGCTAACCAAGTGGGTGATCGAATTATGAGAATTAGACATATCCTTCCAGTCAAGGATGGCAATCCCTACCCAGGTCCTCATAGAATTCCTGATTGAGATTGCCGGAGATTGAAGAGCCCATCGCGAACCCAAGCTGGACCCTTATGATCGACGACTCCTCAACCTCCTTGGGGGGAGGGGCATTAGTCACCTTACTCAGCGTTGATGGTCAAGAGCTTGATTTTACGATCAAGTTCAATTATCCCTACATGAATAATGAGGCCGAGTACGAGGCCTTAAATGCTGGAATGAAGATGGCTTGATAGGCATGTGTAGTGAATTTGGTTGCCCTCACCGATTCACAATTGAAGGTAGGGCATTTCGACCGCTCATTTGAGGTCAAAGAAGCGTCAATAATATAGTACCTCGAGGGTGTAAAAAGATTGAACACGAAATTTGGGACTTTCATGCTCCAACAAATCCCTCAATCAGAAAACGAATGTGTTGATTCTCTATCCAAGTTGTTCAGTTCCCTAAGGAGAACTTGAGAGAGGAAAATCAATCTCCAGGTTTTCTCCAACCCTGCGGTCGATTTTCCTAGTCGACCAACTACAAAGATAATGCCCATCGAGCAACTACCTAAGTGGATGGCCGAGCTAGCGGCCTATTTAAGCGAGGGGATCCTTCCCAACGATCCCCTCAAAGTAAGACAAGTGAGGTATTAGGCCTCGAGATATGCCTTAAATCCTGAAAGGTGGCTTTTTTGGAAGTCCTTTCTTGGCACTTCAAGGAGATGTTTAACAGACCACTAAGCTTGAGAAATTATTGAGGAGGTGCACGCAAGATGCTATAGGAACCACAATGGTGCTAGGTCTTTAGCAAAGAAGATCACTCGAATGGGCTACTTTTGGCCCACTTTGGTGAAGGACTGCACCGATTTCATAAGAAGGTACCCGGAATGCCAAAAATACTCCAATCTCTCTCATCAACCGACGACTCCGATGACCAATGTGGAGATATCATGGCCTTTCGATAAGTGGGGAATTGATATCCTTGGTCCATTTCTGCCCTCTTCGAGGCAAAAGAAGTTTATTGTACTCGCAGGGCAGTGTTATTTCGTTTGGAGGAAAGTGGTGTGAAGGTTCGAACTTCCTTGAGTCCTTATTTTTGACAATGGGATTCAATTTCAAAATAGAAAAACACAAGACTAGTGTTGGAGATTGTGGATCGAGCAGAGTTTCACATCAGTTGGAAACTCGCGAGCTAATTGCCAGGTCGAAGTTACAAACCAAACTATTCTCTATGGATTGAAGACAACAATCATGCAAAGCCGAAACAGTTGGGTAAACGAGTTGCCAAGAGTGTTATGGGCTTATCGGACCTCTGTTTGGGCGGGGACAAATGAGACTCCTTTTACCCTCGTTTATGGATCTGATGTTGTCATTTTCGCAAAGGTCCTACACAAAAAGGCCCACGTGGCCCATTACAATGAAATCGCCAACGAGGAAGCACGCTCTCTCGAGCTCGACTTTCTTGATGAGAAATTCCCCACTGCATGGAAACGTATAGAAAATGTTTGAGTAATCACCACTCAGTCATACAACTACCATGTTCTTTATTGAAGCTTTCAAATCAGGGACTTGGTCCTCAAGAAAGTAGAAGTCTCCAAACATGTAGGGAAACTTGATCTGAATTGGGAATGACCCTATCATGTTGCCAAAATCTCCAAGAACAACTCCTATTGCCTCGAATATCACCAAGAAAAAGAGCTTTCTTGACCATGCAATATGACTAATTTGAATAAGTTTTACATTTAAGGATAAAATGTAAGAATAGTTTTTAACTCTCCCTCTATTATCACATTGTAATCCACAATTTATGAACTTCAATGAGAATGCCACAACTTCGTTGAAAAACTTTTTGCAGTTGGATTGCTTATCTTCTGAGACTTACAACATCTCTTTGCATGATTTGTTTGTATACGGTCACTATGTTATTTACCTTTTCAAGACTTGCAACGTCTTTCTCCAAGATTTGTTTACGTAATCATAATAACTTTTGATCGAGCCAAATAACTTTTGATCTAGTCCGATTAAGTTCTCAACTTGGTTTTGCGACTAAGTCTTTTGTAAGAAGTTTGCTTGATTCTTTACTCAAGTGATCAAATTGGAAGTTGTGCATGAATTACACCTTTTCGAAAGAAATGACATTTAAAGAAAATTCATGCGAGAGAAATTAGATTGAAGGTTCAAGGACAAACTCCTTTCATTGGCATAATTAAAATCCTTTCAAATTGCAAAATTGAAACATAAATACAAGTTGTTCATTCTCAAAAGCCCCTCTTTGAACCCAAGGCTCGAGCATATACATCAACATGCTCATTATAAAATTTTAATCAATAAAAATACAATTTTTATGCATTAATGGGACTTGGGAAATAGGATCGAGAGTAACTCAGGCAGCCCAAGCAGCTACTCTACCAACCTCTCCGATTTCTCATTGGCTAAGTCAATCATGAGATTTTTCTTATCCTTCTGGATGGCGGCCTTTTCCTCCCTGAGATTCTAGACCTCCTCTTGACTATCTTTCAGGTTTTTCACCAGGTTCTCAATCCCTGCCGCTTACTCATTGAGCCCCTCAGCCTGGTTTTGATTGATAGTGACTTGTTTAGCCAAGTTCTCTTGGAGACTGTGACAGTACTTGGGTACTTGACTAGGTCTTGCTCCAGCTCTTGGAAGTGGCCATAGTATTACGATATCCAATGGAAGGCATGGCATCCTAATTGAGTCAACCCCTACACGAAGTAGAATAATTAGCATCTAGTAGGATGATAACAAAGAAAAAGGCAAACTGAAGAAGTTGAGCATAGCCTTACCCCATGAAGAAAAGACATAAACTTGTCCTCAAGTTAGCAGTCACTAAGACCCGCCATGGCCTCAGGATAGGCCTAGAACTGGGATTAGACGCTCACCCTTTTGATTATCTCTATATTCTTGCCCTTGAGGGTTGAGACGCCCTCACCACTTAAATCGCCAAACCGTAGCTCGACGGGCCAAGAAAAGTTTATTATCTTGGCCTATACTTTGGAGAGGCCGAGGAGCTCCTCTATAGGAAGTCTTCCGTGAAGTCTCCCTTGATGCTTGGCTCAGGCCAAATGTTTTGCTCGACTTAGGAGCCTTCTTCTTCTTCTTCTTCTTTGGTTGCTCCTCCACCAAAGTCCCTTTGCCCTTGTATACAGCCATCTCTTTTCTCTCGTGAGCCTGTACGGGATCGGGCTCATGAATGGTGATTGGAGGCAAGGCTGCCCGAATTGGGCACCCGTCTTGGTCGACTGGGGCTCCGTTGGTTTGAAGAGTCCCTTGTGGGGTGGTGCTTGGGGTGGCAACCTTCCCCCTCAATGGAGTCATCTCCACCACCTAGAGGCCTTTTTGTGCCTCAACCCATCCATGGCCCATCGTGGACCTCATCCTCCCGGCCAAGGATATGGACTTTGCCGTGTTCCAAGTGGTCCTCACATTCCACTCCCCTATATTCTTTATGAAGACATACTAGTCTTTCCCATCAGCCCCATAAGGGGGGAAGGGTAGGAATATCGAGATGCTTTCTCTTATTCTTTGTGGAGATAAAAAAGAATCCTCGATTGTCTTTGGGATTGTCCTTCATGGTCGATCTCGTGGACACACTCACTTGAAATAGAAAATCAAAGTTCCCCAGACTCCCTATTACAGAGCATGTAGATCACGAACATGCAGATCAATGCATATGAATTTGGGAGTAGCTGCATGGGATATATGTCGAGCACGTTCAATATATCCACCACCGCCTAAGGAATGGGGAACTGGAGCCCTTGAGCCAGTTAGGGGGGAGGGGACTAATGATACAAGATATCTGACATGTGTTCATGTAGACCATTATCATACCACCACATGTAGCTCAATGCCACGCAGGCCACATTCCTCCATGAAAGAACTCTGTTCTAACCTGGCGCCCCAAGTCGAGGAGAAACCTTGACTCGAGTAGACACCGTTCATCCATGGACGGCGCCCTTTCCTATTGCCTTCCCACCTCAAGGAAGATGCGTGAAGCAGGGAATACATTTCGTATTCTGGCACTGTCTTTTCTAACACACGCCACTACGCTTACAGAAAATCAACTGTTCCACAATGCCTTGGCGTGGCGGCCATGCCCCTTTTGTACCATTAGGCATCATGCCCTAGATGCTTCTAGATTCTCCAACTCAGCCCTAATCCCCAAGCCTAAGTAGGATCCCTCTTCACCTATAAATACCCTTGTGAAATTCTTCAAAAAGGTTACTCATCTTTTACGTACCAAAACTCTGCTTGATTCTTTGTAGAATTCCTTGCGTATCTCAAACACTTTATTGACTTAAGAATTGGAGAGCCTTCAGTAGAGACTCTTCTGACTAAACCCATGTATTGTCCATTTTAGTAGGATAAGGAGCCCCCAACAACTGTCGAATCACCGCCCCAAGCCACCTAGAATAGCACCACCAAGATTCAACCATATCAGATAGCCTTAAGTAAAATCAATCACTTTTGTTGTATATTAATGTAATAATGATCATATATTTTTTCTTGAATATTACGCTCTTTTATTTTGTTCACCAATAATATTTTCTATTTTTGAATAGGTTATGCTATTGTTTTATTTATGATCCTGCCCCCAACATAAGTGCTTGCACAAAATTGCAATTTCTTTTTTATTATTAACTTAAAATAAAAGATAAAAAATAGATTACACTAAATGAAATAGATTTTGAAACTCTTAATATACTTATTTAATATTTGCAATTTTTGGATATTGGAAAATGAAGGCTAACATTCAAGAAGATAATCATGAAAAGATCAACTAATGACCTTGCTCAACTACTATACAATTCTCGGGCATACTATACATGATGACCTTGCTCAACTACTTGCTTACCGCTTGGTAACTTTTCTTCAAAATACCCTATTTCATTTATATAAGCCTATATATAATATATATCTATGTATGCGTGCGTATGTGTGTGTCACAGAGAGAGAGAGAGAGAAAGTAAAAGAATTAACATTTAATGCTACGTAAACATCTGCAAAAAAAAATAAAAAAAATACACTATATTTCACAAGTTTTGAGCACCACCCTTCAATATTTGAAATTTTTAGTTCTATATATCCATCATAATTGTAGATATTATATTACATGCACACTCCACCACATTGCATATTTACATTGATGTTTTGCTGCTGTTATCGATATTGGTATTGTTGTTGTCATTATGATTATCGGAAAAGATTTCATAACTTGAATTGTGCATCATATTTCATATACGTCAATAAATAATGCTACAGCTTATTTAATTTTCTATTATTTTTAGTTAGTCTTGTAATACACACACACATGCACATATACTTACGTGCGTGCGTGCATGCATGCATGCAAGTATGGGATGCTGTTTGTATCACCAACCAATCTTCTAGTGACTGTAATCAACAGGACTGCGACTGTCTATTTACACACAAGAAAGACCATGCTAAGATTTTTGAGGTTCTTGTTTGCATTCTTATCGTGTTTTTGACTATGGCATTGGTTTTGATATTTGCCTTCCATCTCACAACAAAAGGATGTGGCAAAGGCAGTTGCTTTATAGCTCTGCAGCCTCAAATTCTCCATCGTAATGCATGCTTATCCTCTTTCGATGATGGTAAGATAATCTCCATTATACATACATATATATACATACATAATTGCAAAATTAGTCATGTACCTTGTGTCATTTGATAATTTTGGTATACCTTGATTTTCAATTTGGCAATTTAAAACTTTAATTTGAAAATTGTGGCATATCAAGAACAAATTTCAGTGGAAATTGAAAAAGTGGTCGGAAAAAGGCATGTGACTTGCACATGACCTAATCAATCTGGGAATTTGTGTTTCCTGAGCATCCTGAGCAGGCGTATTCTCCCATTTTGCAAAACCAGCATATATGCACAACCTTAACACATGCCTTTAAATAAATAATAATAATAATAATAATTAGAAGTGGCAAATGGGCGGGTTGGGTCAGGTTTGGGTTGGGTTCTATTGGATCAGGTTGAAAATAGTTTGGGTTCTAAATGAGTTATAGAGAATAGGTTGTAAATGGGTTGATGCGGTTTCTTAACGGGTTTAATATAAAATAAAATATGTTTTCTTAAATATAATTTTTTTTTTATATTTTTGACTATTTATTTTTTATCTAACATATTTTTTAATTTGAAAGAACAATTTTATCACTAAATTTTATCACTAACTTTTAAAATTTGTGAAATATTATCAAATTATAATATTTTTTTGTTGGAACCATTTAGTAACCGCATTGACCCATTTAAAAACCCCTTGAACCCATTTAGGACCCAATAAAATTTGAAGCCCACTAAAGCCCAACCCGCTTCAACCCATTTATAAAATTTGAAGACCCAACCCAACCCAAAACTAATTTAAATGGGTTGAAATATAATTCTCAATCCATTTTACCACCCCTAACAACAACAACAACAACAACGACAACAATAATAACAATAATGAATGCCACATAAAAAAATTGGGGAGAGGAGAGGCATATTTCACATGTTAAATAGGATATTTATTGTAACGACCCGGTAAAACCTTATTATTAGATATTATGTGATTTTACCGCCAATATGTGATTTTATTATGCATAGATTTATAATAGATGTGCATATGCATAATTATACATGATTTGTAAATTATTTTCCTATGACTAAACTTTCCAAATTACCTTTATTTACATCTCTATCCCATATTTTTTGAGATTTTATACATTGAGATATATACATTAGGATTAATTCCACACACCTAAAAGTTGAACACAAAACTTGTATATATATGTGTATGAAAACGTGTGTATGTACATATATATATATATTTACCTCTATATTTAGTTTAGTCCATTGTATTTATTAGAAGTCATTTTTAACACATTGCATTCATCCATTTTATGTCATTTTCACTTCATAAGTGGTCACAACTAGGTATACTTGTAACCCTTAAAGGTCATATCATATATCTACCTCATGAGTGGTAATAACTAGGTAAACTTGTAACCATTACAAGCCATATATATAATTATAATAACAAAAATAGGTTTCTATGATATATACACATAAAATATACATACCTAACAATCATAAATATGTGTGTGTATATATATATATATATATTTATTTATTTACTCATAAAATTCAAAAATTATGTGAAAACTATACATAAAATCTGAAAAAAATTATATAACATATATATATTTCAAAAATTACTATCAAAACAAATAAAATGGGATTGTTTTATTTAATACATGTGTTGGGACACTTGTAGTTATAAAATTTAAGATAAGACTACATAAGACATGATTACATAAGATAGTGTACATGTGTTTGAATCTTACTTAGGTACTACACACTTGTATGGTTGATTTTGATAAAAATAACACTTGGCTTCATTATTTTAACCTAGGCTAACACATAAACCTATTTAGGATACAACTCATAACAATTAGGGCAACATATGTATGAATTATATCCACATTTAAGTATGAACTCATTTATTGAACATACTTAGTTGGAAAGATAAAATTTAATTTTAAACCTTAGGTGGAATATTTCGTTAATTGAAAATTGACCTAATTATTTAAAAATTCATGTTTCTTGGACTTGCACTATAAATAGAGGACCAATGCCCTCCATTTTCTTCACACAACACAAATCTCGCCTAAAACACACATACCCACACTCACTCTACTCTCAACACATAAAACATTCCCTATTTATAGCCTATATTCCACACACACACACACACACACACACACACACAGACAGACATATATATATATATATATATATATCAATAAACCCTTCTTTTTTCATCCATATATACCCATTAGTCTTCTATTTATCCCCTTATTTCTCTCAAACACTCTTGAAAAGGTAGAATTATTGCACGAATCTCATAAGTAGTGTATGAAAGATGAGGGCAATAGCCTTATTGAACTGGTTTTGCTCTCAACTGAAGTCTTCAAATGTGTTTCCTTTATTTTTCATTTCTAATGAGAAGGACAATCCTACGGTTAAATCACTTTCTCTAGCAAAAACCAAAGTGGTTTTTGGTATGGGTTCAACTGTTGACTTCAATGGGTATTCTTCTAATGCTTCAGGACAATCCAGTGCTTTTCAAGGGGTGTTCTATAATAACTTCAGAAAAAGCCATCATTGGCCACATGGAAGGGAATTATTCATGCTACCCAATTTGGTAATACCTAACTGGTGTTTTTAATTGTTGGATTTGAAAATGATGATGCTAAAAAGTATTTAAAAAAATAAAATTATTAAATCATCATACTCAATCCAATTGTTGAAAACACCAGTTGGGCACTACCCATCTAATGAGCCATATCAAAGATAGCATTCACACTCATGATTTAGGTGAAATCTAGGGTAAAACGCCTAGTTTATTGAAAGATGCTTGCCACTTTTGTGTTGGATAACACCCCCTGCTCAAAATTACTCCATGTATTTCTTTCTTAGTAAGTTTATTTATTGCCAATTGTGAGTAGACTTGAAAGATATTATGAGTAGTAATGAAATATATTATTGTAAGTAAGATATTACGTCAACTATTTTGAAAAGGATACCGTTGTAAGTAATATAATATACGAAGATGAGTAACTTACAACTTGTATTTATTGTTCGCTTTGTTCGGTCTTACATATTTAATTTCTTCATTTGTTTGTTCTTTGTAGAGTTCATTTCAAGAAAGGTGGGTTGGTTGAAGAATGATGCAACTTCGAGTTGATATGTGACGATGATGATATCTGATGTTTGACTGTTATCTTGTTATTTGTTTCTAATGATTATGTATGGAATTATGTAGAAAATTGTGAAATATAATGTTTATTAATGTAAATGTTTGTGATGATTTTTGGATATGTGCTTTTGGCGATGGTTTGGTGTTATTGATATATATCTATACTATTATAAAAAGAAAGTCATTTTTGTCTCACAAATGACAATTACTTATGTGATTTTACAAAATTTGCCCTTCAATTTTATGTGGAATAAATAGAAATCTGTAAAATTATAGCTAAAATTGAAAATTCACATGAAATCGATTCAATTCGGATATCAAATTTTGATATGCCAATTTTACCCTTTTAATTAGTAAATACATGCAATAAATAAACAAATAAAAAGATTAATATTGTAATATTACATCCAATTTAAAAAACCCATATTCTCAACCCACAAACCACTTTCTCTAATTATAATTAGTTGATTTTTTTTTCTTTTTGTGTTTATTCTTTATCATATAATTTTATTTTATATAATTATTTTATTTTTAAATTATTATAATTTAATAAATTATTTCAGTGGTCTGAACAATTGTGACAAAAAAAAATCAGTGAACAAATTTGTGACCAAAAATTCATGCCAAAAGTGGAGGGGTACTCGAGATAGGAAATCGGGGGCTTGAGCAATGTTGAGAAGGTGTTGGTGCTTCCCTTCAATGATAGAATTTTGCTTGGGTCAATTGACACAAGAAAATTGGTGAATAACCCCGTGCTCATGAAAGAAAGCAATAGGATTAAGCTCCTCGGCATTACCCAAACAAAATTGTTTAATTTTGGTGCCAAACCGTGTGAATCATAGAGAAAAATCGAGGAATGACTATAAGAGCTTCTGATTTTTGTTTAAGCAAATATGTCCAAGTAAAGCGCGTGCAATCATCTACCAATGTAAGAATATATTTATGCCCTGTATAAGCAAGTTCATGAAAGCGGCCTCAAATATCACAATGTATAAGATCAAAGGGAGCACTCAACATGTTATTATGAGAGATATATGGGAGTTGTCTTTGCTTTGCAAGCGGGCAAATATAACAAGGATCAGAAACATGCACCTTTTCAGAGTGAAAGCATTACAAAGGCTGCATCAATTCTAAGTGTTGAAAAGAAGGGTGGCCAAGCCTATAGTGCAAAAGTTGAACATATACTTTATTTACAAGAACAGAATATGTAGAGTAAGACTAGAGGTCGCCAACTTTGTCACCCTTGCTAGTCATCTTCAGGGTCTTGTTGTCCTGAATAATGAAATAATTAGGAAAGAATAAGACTATGGATGGAGAGCAAGTTGTACAAGCGGTTATAGAAAGCAGATTAAATGTGAATTGAGGAACATAGAGAACATCATGAAGAGTGAGTTGGGAATGACGATTCACAGTGCCAGCGAAAAGAACATGAATAGTAGTGTTATTTGGGAGTGAGACCATGGTTTTGTTAATGGGGTGTAAAGAGGTAAAGAGATTGACCTAAGAACATATGTGTTTAGAGGTGTTGGGGTCCATGATCTATAAGAATGGGGAAGAGTAATTGAGTGAGGGAGAGACAAAAGAACATATACCTATGGAAACAAAGGTGGTGCTGATAATTGGAGCAGAGGAATTCAGGTGCGAGGACAACATTGAGATAAGCTGCTGATATTGGTGTGCATCATGACTATTGAAAAAAGTTCCAGCACTAGACGCAGTTGAGGTAGCCTGAGCAATGGGATTGACTGTAGTGGAAGGAGCAGGAGCAGCGGAAGAAGTAGATTGAGATAAGGTTTTAGGGTGTGGTTTGACACCCGGGGAAAACTGTGAAGTTCATAACATGTCTCAATTGTGTGGCCAAGAACATTACAGAGAGTACAGAAAGGACATCCTCGCAGTTGAAATTTGGACCCTGGAGGTCCACAAGATTGCAAACCAAAACCTTGTGATACAAGTCTGGAAGGATTTGCCTAAATAATGAAAGCCATGGAGTTTGCAGCGTCGGAAGCAGAGGCCAAGGACTGACGAATAATGAGCTGCCTCTCATTTTGAGAAATTTATGCAAACACCTTGTTGATCGGGAAAAGTGGATCCATAAGAAGGATTTGATTGTGGATTTGGGAAAAAGATTCATTTAACCCCACGAGGAAGCACATAGTGTACTCATTGTGATAGAATGAAGTTAGGTCCTTAACGCCGCCACAATCGCAACGAGCACAAGTGCAAGCACGTCTATAATTGCTCAATTCATCCTAGAGTGTCTTCAATTTCTTGAAGTAAATACTAACAAGTTAGTACCTTGATTAAGATTCATCAACTCACAGTGAATTTGGAAATGTAATGTCCCTGGAGTTAAAACCCAGAAATAACGAGCACCGTCCGATTAGAGATGAAACGAATTGTTCACAATCGTTGGATCTGGGTGACCGTTATATTCAAAGAGAAGGAAACGACGCCGTTTCATTAATGCTCTATCACGCAGAGAAGTGCGAGGCTTGGCGTAATCGCAGCCGACCGATAGATCAAGGAATCAACGCTGAGGATCGCGGCGGGCGTAACTAACTTCTAACGACCACTACACTACATCACTGATCTTGAATTTCACCAGGGATACACTCAGATTTTCTGCAAGATTGCTATCTTTCTGTTTTTCCTTTTTCTCATCTGCAAGATGTATAAGAATGCTAAATTTGGATTTGGAATGCAAGTATTAACCAGCAATCTCTTCTCTGCTTTTTCCTCTCTTACTCTTTCTTTTTCTCTTCTCTCTTCTCTCTTCTTTTTTCTCTCAACATTTTAAACCTTGTTGCTGCACATCCATACGCACATTGCATTATTAAACTTAAACATCCCAGGACATCACAACTTGGTATCAGAGCCTCGGTTCTCGGCCACTGTAAGCACACAAGAAAGATATTACATACCAAAAAGAAGCATGTCTGAAAACATAAGGCTAAAAGACCTATATGAGGCCCAAAAGAGGCAGGAAGCTGTGTTGGCGGAAGAAAAAGCATTGAGAACTGCAAGTGAGCATCACTTACAGGTACAGCTAGAGCATTTAGCTGAAAATCAAGGAGAACTCAAGAAATCCATCAAGACCATGGAGGAAGGAAGTAGATTGATGCTCCAGCAGTTACAAAGCATCATCGAACAAATGCACCAATATAATAAAGGGAAGCCCGTTATTGGGGATACCCCAGTGGGCTCCCAAGACCATGGATCCACCTCCCAAGGAAATGCCAGAGATATTGAGAAGGGGGATACAGACACTGCAGGTAGCCAAATGAGCAACACAACTTTTCCCAAGATAGAGTTTCCCCGGTTTGATGGGGAAAATCCCCGTGGTTGGATTAGAAAAAGAAATAGATATTTCCAAATCTTACCTAGCATCCCACTGGAGCAAAGGGTGAACCTAGCCTCTGTCTACTTAGAAGGTAAAGCTGAACTGTGGTTCCAAGGATACCTAGAAGGGAGGGGAATGCCTAACTGGGAACAATTCATTAAAGCTATCTTTGAGAGGTTTGATGACACGGACCCTGAACTCATGATAGGAGAATTCAACAAGCTCAGTGGATAGCTACTTGGAAAAATTTGAGGAACTAAAATCTCACTTGCTAGTGTTCAACAGAGACTTCACTGAGGAATTCTTCACAGCTAGCTTTGTGAGTGGATTGAGGGATGACATAAAAGGGGCTGTTATGGCAATGAAACCTCACAATTTTCACCAAGCAATGTCACTAGCCAAGAAGCAGGAAAGTACAGTAGAGGCCATTATCAAAAGGGTTAGCAACACTCACAAACCAAATTCTCACACCAAGACCCCCTATAAATTCTCTTCCTATAACACCAACCACCTCGCACCACCAAAAAACTTTCCAGTGCCATCAAAACCACCTTACAAGACCACCCTTGACCTAAGCCACATCCTTAGGAAGATGCTGACAACAACTGAAATGAAGGCCAGAAGAGAGAGAAACCTTTGTTATAATTGTGATGAGACTTATACCCCGGGGCATAGGTGCAAGCAAAGGCAAATTTACCTGATGATGTCTGAGGAGGAGGAACAAGTCTTTTCGGCTGAGGAGGGGACAGAAGAAGAAATGATAGAGGGAGAAGGAACTAGTGAAGAAATTACCCTGTCACTAAATGCCATGTCAGGTAACACTGATATAAACACACTAAGGATAAAAGGAAGTGCATTTGGGCAAGAATTACATATCTTAATTGATAGTGGAAGCACTCATTGTTTCCTAAATGAGAACACTGCAGAGTTGATAGGGTGCCAATTGGAGTATACCACACCTATGATAGTCAGTGTGGCCAATGGGAGAAAGATTGTGAGTAGAGTTAGGTGTCCAAACTTCACATGGACTATTCAAGGAACCAAGTTTGAAGGGGCAATTAGAGTTTTACAGTTAGGAGGCTGTGATTTGGTTCTAGGGGGGGATTGGTTGAGGGCAAATAGCCCAGTAGAATTTGACTATGACAAAATGAAGGTCACTATCACTAGACAAGGTAAGAGGGTAGCTATGAGAGTAATCACCGAGAAGGTTGAACTCAAGATCATCATAGCCAAGTCATTCACCAAACTGTTAAAAAGAGGGAGTTATGGGGTGATAGGATAGTTATTCTCCATCAAGGCAGAGGCAGTGGGCAACCAAGGTTCAGAACCAGAATTAGAAGTGGTTCTGGACAAGTTCAAAGGGGTTTTTGAGGAGCCACACTCTTTACCACCTAAGAGAGCTATTGAGCATCAAATAACCCTGACTCCTGAAGCTATGCCAAGGAAACAGGTACCACATAGGTACCCACACAGTCAGAAAGAGGAGATAGAGAAGATAGTGAAAGGGATGTTGGATGCAGGAATCATTAGACCAAGCCAGAGCCCTTTTGCAGCCCTTATCTTGCTTGTCAAAAAGAAAGACGGCCAATGGAGACTCTGTGTAGACTATAGATACCTAAATAGCCATACAATCAAGCACAAGTTCCCTATACCTGTAATAGATGAGCTATTGGATGAATTACATGGGGCACAATATTACTCTAAGATTGATTTGAGGTCAGGGTACTTTCAAATTAGAATGAAACCAGAAGATATCTATAAGACCAGTTTTGTCACACACAGTGGTCACTATGAATTCTTGGTTATGCCTTTTGGCTTGTGTAATGCTCCCTCCACCTTTCAAGCTCTAATGAACCAGGTGTTTGCAGAGCAACTGAGAAAAACCGTACTTGTATTCTTTGATGACATTTTGATTTACAGCAAGACTAAACAAGAGCATTTGGAGCACCTCCAACAAACCTTGGAGAAACTGCAAAAGAACCAGTTGTTTGCAAAGAAGAGTAAGTGCAGTTTTCTACAAACTAAAATAGAATACTTGGGGCACATTATTTCCAAAGATGGGGTAGCTACAGATCCGGATAAGATTGAATGCATGAAGAGCTGGCCAGTACCAAGAAATGTCAAGGCTCTAAGGGGATTCCTAGGACTAACTGGATATTATAGGAAGTTTGTTAAGGGATATGGAATTATCACCAAACCCCTAACAAATCTTCTTAAAAAAGATGGATTTCAGTGGAATAAAGAAGCACAACTAGCATTTGATAAGTTGAAGGGGGTAATGACTACTGCACCAGTTTTAGCTTTACCTGACTTCACCAAACCTTTTGAAGTAGAGACTGATGCTTGTGGAGTAGGGATTGGGGCAGTACTTATGCAGGAGAAAAGACCCATTGCATACCTAAGTAAAGCATTGGGGGTAAAGAATCAAGGTCTATCCATCTATGAGAAAGAATTCATGGCTGTGCTCATGGCTGTCACTAAATGGAGACATTATTTGTTGGGACACTATTTTGTCATCAAAACGGATCAACAGAGTTTGAAGCACTTGGTGGACCAGAAAATTGAAACAGTAATCCAGCAAAAGGGGATGTCAAAACTTATGGGACTGGATTATGAAGTTCAATACAAGAAAGGGAGTGAGAATAGGGCAGCTGATGCATTATACACTGCAATGTCTGTAACCTTACCCACTTGGGTGAAAGAAGTACAAGAAAGTTATGCAGGAGATGAACAATTTCAGTTTATCATACAAGCCAAAGTGATAAATGAACAAGCCTTCCCTGAATACCAGCTACAGTCCGGGCTACTTAAGAAACAAAACAAAGTTTGTGTGGGGGAAAAAGGGGGAATAAGGGAGAGGATCATCAAGATGATGCACGATTCAGCCTTGGGAGGTCACTCAGGTATGGTAGGGACATGTGAGAGAACCAAAGCACTGTTCTATTGGCCCCATATGAAGGAGCACATACACACCTGGGTAAAAGAGTGTGATATTTGTCAAAAAAACAAACATGAACACACCCCTTACCCAGGTTTGTTACAGCCACTGACCATACCCACACAAGCATGGTCACACATTTCTATGGATTTCATAGAGGGATTACCTACTTCGGATGGTAAAAACTCTATCCTAGTTGTAGTAGACCGATTCACAAAATACTCTCATTTCTTTCCTCTTACACACCCTTATTCCGCTGAACACATAGCTAAATTATTCCTGGATAATATCTATAAGTTACACGGGTTGCCCATCAGTATTGTGTCGGATCGAGATAGGATTTTCACTAGCACGTTTTGGAAAATACTATTTAGGCACCTAGGGACATCCTTAGATATGTCTACCGCATATCATCCTCAATCCGCTGGGCAAACCGAACGAGTCAATCAGTGTTTGGAAACATATCTCAGGTGCACGACACATATGAAGCCAAAACAATGGAACCGTTGGTTGTCAATGGATGAATATTGGTACAATACCAACTTTCATTTCAGCCTAAAGACTACCCCGTTCCAGGCACTATATGAATATGCACCATCCCACCTTCCTCTAGGACCTTACGCACACACTGAGCACAAGGATGTCAACTCATTGTTACAAGAAAGAGCTACCTTTACTCAACAAATTAAAGAAAATCTGAAACATGCCCAAGATAGAATGAAATCGTACGCTGATAGAAACAGGACTGAGAGGAGTTTCGAAGTTGGAGATGAAGTCTATCTAAAGTTACAACCATACCAACAAACTTCAATTGCGGTTAGGAGACACCTAAAGCTGGCGCCAAAATACTACGGACCTTACAAGGTTACACAAAGGGTAGGAACGGTTGCGTATCAGCTACAGCTACCCCGTGGAAGTAAGATACATCCCGTTTTCCATGTGTCACTACTCAAGAAAAAGATAGGGAGAAAACACGTACCTGTATCCAAGCTGCCTGAAGTGGACGATAAGGGGAACTTCAAGATATATCCCATAGCGGTGCTGGATAGGCGCATGATTCCCAGAAACAACTCACCAGTACCTCAAATCCTTGTTCAGTGGGAACATTCAAGCCCTGAACAAGCCACCTGGGAAGACTACTATTACATTGCGAAGAAATTCCCCAAGTTTGATCCTTGGGGACAAGGATTAATTCAACGAGGGGAAAATGTAATGTCCCTGGAGTTAAAACCCAGAAATAACGAGCACCGTCCGATTAGAGATAAAATGAATTATTCACAGCCGTTGGATCTGGGTGACCGTTATATTCAAAAAGAAGGAAACAACGCCGTTTCATTAATGCTCTGTCACGCAGAGAAGTGCGAGGCTTGGCATAATCTCAACCGACCGATAGATCAAGGAATCAACGCTGAGGATCGCGGTGGGCGTGACTAACTTCTAACGACCACTACACTGCATCACTGAGCTTGAATTTCACCAGGGATACACTCAGATTTTCTGCAAGATTGCTATCTTTCTGTTTTTCCTTTTTCTCATCTGCAAGATGTATAAGAATGCTAAATTTGGATTTGGAATGCAAGTATTAACCAGCAATCTCTTCTCTGCCTTTTCCTCTCTTACTCTTTCTTTTTCTCTTCTCTCTTCTCTCTTCTTTTTTCTCTCAACATTTTAAACCTTGTTGCTGCACATCCATACGCACATTGCATTATTAAACTTAAACATCCCAGGACATCATAGGAAAATTCTGGGGCCATTACTCTGCTGAAAACATTCCTTGAGATCAAGCCATATATTGAGGTAGAATCTGAGAAAATAATACCGCCTGAGATATCCTTAGAGACTGAATTGAGGATCTAAAAGACAACAGTGTCATTGTTTTGAATCCAAGCTGTAAGAAGGGGAATGTCAACACCATCAAGTTTCTGAATTAATCCGTCGATGAACCCTAGTTTGTTTTTGACAGATAGGGCAATCATCATGGCGCGGCTCCATGTTGCGTAATTGTCCCCAATGAGGGGTTGAGAGACAAGGATGAGAGCTATATTATCATTGTGATGAAGAAAATAGGGACTGCAAGGGTCATTAGTGGCAGATAGGCCATTGAGGGAAGAAGAACTCAAGGATCTATAAGGATCCATAGTGGAGAAAGAAAAAAAAGGGGAAAAAGACTTTACACCGGAAGAGAGAGAAAGTTAATTGATACCATGTTAAGCTAAATGGAGAGAGACGTGTGTGAATGGAAAAGTGAGCAAATTGATTCATTAACTTACATAAGCGATACAATATATACAATTGAGAAACAAAAAATGAGTAATGCTGAATGACTCTACCAAGCTAACTGATTATAGTAGTAAAAGAATATATGATACAAACATCTTATGTGAATTAATCCAAAATATTCGTGTGTGTATCTATGTTGGACCTCAATAGTTTAACAAAAATCATTGAAGATGTCACGTCCACTTAAATTAAAATAGAGATGAACTCTTAATAAACAAGTTTATATGTCATGATCCTAGGCTTCACAAAGATTAAGATGAGTGATTTTAAGAAGTAACCAACCATCAAGAAGAAGATTTGACAAATTAGATAACCCACTCAAAGAGCATCAGAAAAGTCATAACACAAGAGCATGATCCACAAATTATATAAATAGAAGTACAATATTACGGAGGTATGAACATCTTTTTAAACCATCGTGTTTTATACTAAATTTCTAAAAATTATCGCATTTTTATATTCTGAACGAAAATACTTGTATAAAGTATGTTTAAATTAAATCCCCTCATACATCAATGTATGCAATAAACTTTGAACGAACATACTTGTATAAAGTATGTTTGAATCCGACTTATACATCAATATATGTAATAAACATTTGGCCTTTTTACCAATTTCGTCCCATACGATTGTTGTTTTTTCAATTTCGTCCCAATTAGATGTTTTTTTTTCAATTTAGTCCCAAGAATTTGGGACTTTTTTGAGTTTCGTCCTAGTCATGGTCCGTCGTTAGTATACTTGATAGAATTGTGACGTGTTCGTTAAAAATAATTGACTTGTGTGTTTGGAATCACGTGATGTCTTCTGGAGGGAATATTTGGTGTCATTTTCTGCCGATGAAGGGTCTTCTATTCTAGAAAAATGTATTCTTCCTTCCTCTCATTTTGTTGTTGACAATTGAAAAGAGAAAAAAAAATAGAAGAGGAGATGAAGGTTAGGATTGCCAATTGTTTCTATTGCAATGGATGTCATGGCCTGACAAAAACCCGGGTTGGAGATTTCCTTCTTGATGGAATAAAAATGGTAGTTGTCGTTTCTTTAAGTCGCAAGATCCTCCCATGTGTGCTAGAGCTCAAACCATTATCCCGGGCCTATTG
This sequence comes from Petrea volubilis, assembly GCA_026212405.1. Taxonomy (NCBI): domain Eukaryota; kingdom Viridiplantae; phylum Streptophyta; class Magnoliopsida; order Lamiales; family Verbenaceae; genus Petrea; species Petrea volubilis. The sequence continues at coordinate 16,212,640 of CM047878.1, forward strand.
CGTAGGATTAACATGTTGAGGGCTAACGAAGAAAAATTGAGGAGGAAGAACAAAATTATGATGATCTTGTTGTTTGTGGCTTCATTTTTGATGTTTTGAAAGTAGAAATGGGTTAGAAGAAGGAATGTTTGATTCATGGGGAAATATTTTGTGCCATCAAGTATACTAACGATGGACCATGAATGGGACGAAACTCGAAAAAATCCAAATATTTTTGAAATTAAATTGAAAAAAAAAAATTGATTGGGATGAAATTGAAAAAACAACAATAGTATGGGATGTAATCCGTAAAAAAAAACCTAAACTTTTTAAGTGTTCTGCATTTCATTAAAATATATTAAATTTCATATACTACAATATTTGCTTGTCATATCGGTGTAAGGAACGAGGTCTAATAAGGTACATACAAGAACGCACTTGTTTTGGGTGGTGCATCTTGAACTTTTTGTTTGGGTAAAACTTGGAAAAACTGCAAAGCTTTGGGGTAACTAGTGTAAAATCGAGACAATTCAGGGTAACAATAGAAAATCTCAAATCATACACTAAACCCTTCGTCCCTTCCACCATTGCACACCCCTCCGCTTACAGCGTTTGATTTGTACATGAACAGAGTCGCAAAATCAAGTAATTTGTTCATTTTTTTCAATTTGTAATCGTATTTTCCCTTTGAAATAGTTATGGAGTTCCGTAAACTATCACGAGAATCGTTGCGTTGCCATGTTTAACAAACTATGTCCTGTTTTTCCGCTGGAACTTGATGGATCATGTTTTTATTACGGCTTTTGACTTACATATTGATCGATTCTGTTATATTTCTTATTTTGCAGGCGGTTAATTTTTGGTCTGACCTTGTAATATCCAAAAATGGTATGACTAGTTTCAATTTAGAACAAGGGCTTTCTTGTTTTGTTTGTAACTCCACGTTGATTTTGAACTTCTAGTTTTTTTTTTTCCTTTCTGAATTTTATAGCTACCACTTTCGCTACTCAAGACTGCACAGGGGCATCCCATGGTAAATTTTCCATACCCGTTAAACCCCAACAAACCCCCATTTTGTTGATCATTATTATTCTTAAGCTCCATGGTATGCTTGATTTAAATGTTTAAAATTTTATATGCAAGATTGAATTGTTTTTACACACATCACATCTATGTTCTGCTAATTGCCCTTGTACAATGATGTTCGTGGGTGGCAGTTGGTGGAGCTAAAAAATGGGGAAACATACAACGGTCATTTGGTGAATTGTGATACTTGGATGAACATTCATCTTCGTGAAGTAATCTGTACCTCAAAGGTAAACCTTTTCTTGTAATTATTTGTTCATTTATGCTTTATCTTACTTTTAGTTTCGTATTTTGCCAAGTATGATTGTACTCAAAGCCAATGATGATTGTAGGATGGAGATAGGTTTTGGAGGATGCCAGAATGCTACATCCGTGGAAATACAATTAAGTATCTCCGAGTTCCTGATGAGGTAGGAAGACCTGTCTAATTTTTCTGGAACCGTATGATGAGAGCTGCATTCTTCTTAGGTTATGATCAAAAGGTTTTTTGTCCATATGTCCTTGTGTCTCAGTTATTTGCTAATGGCCTGGACTAACAGCTATATAATTAAAAGAATCCTAGACTTTATCAACTTCATTGTGGCTGTAGCTAAGTTGATTATCTATTGCTCTATCTCAGGCTTCTTTTTACATGTTATCTCTTGAAATTGGGATTTTGGGGTGGGGTTGGGGGGGGGGGGGGGGTTGTTGGGGTTCACTGTATGACCAGTGTGTACATTTTGGGTCAAATTCTCAAATTCTTTAACATAGAGATTGCTGCTTCAGGTCCATGTAATACCTGATTGCTTTACCATGAGGATACAATGAACTTGTAACTGTTTCTGTTGCAATGGAATGGAGACATAATGGAGTGGGTAATCAGGGATACGAAAGGACTCAATTTACCTTGGATCACATAGTTGGTCACATGCTTTTTTGCAGGGACGGAACGAAAAAATTTTATTTGGGGTGCCAGATCAAATTTTTACAAAATGGTAAGGGTAGTTTTATTATTTAGGTGGCGCGGGGGGCGGGGTGGGGTGGGGTGGGGTGGGGGCTAAATCTAAAATTTAAAATAACAATGCATACAAATTTTAACTCAATATGAACTTGAGGGGCGCGACCGCCCCCTCCAGCCTCCCTCTTGGCTCCATCCCTATGCTTTCGTATGACAGAAGTGTTCCACCGAGAAGAAAGATGCTGTGGTAGGTAATTAGAATCCTCTAAAGTCAGCTGAACAGGCTGGTGATCAGTATAATCTAAGACACGAATCCAAGCAGATAGCGACATGTGCTGCCTCTTCAAGGTCCACTCAAGAAAAGTGAAAGCCAAGATAATGTCTTTGGTGGATATTTTGATTTGTGGCTTGCACGTGACCAAACTGGAGAAAATAACTAAAATCTACAATGAACTAATGTCCACCATCTTAGGGTAAAGTGCCTGTTTTTCCTTGTTTAGTCTATGAAATTTCGTTATTGGTATTTCAAGGGGTCCAATCCTTTTACAAAGACCAAGCACTCATTGTTACATCCTTGAGTTATGCCTGAAGGGCTCGTCTTTTCTTCTTCTTCTTTCTTTTTCTTTTTCTTTTTCTTTTTTCGTGTTGGGGGTTTTGTTGTGGGGGTGGGGGGGTGATGGTGGTGGTTTGGGTGGCGTTGGAGTTAGGCTTCATGTATGTCCCTGATGAGACAAGGTGCTGAGTGGCCATTCTATTGCTGTGGAGAACTTATTAAATCCAGTGATTCCATGTCTAACATGCTTTGCTTGGTCTAGTGGTACAAATAGTTGTGATATTCCTTACTCTTTAAGTTAGTATTTCATTATATTTTAGGTGATTCCGTATAGGAACTGATTATTTCAACATTAGGTTGTATCTTTAGTTTAAATTGGTTGATTACTTCGTTGCTCTGAAGTGGTCTACCAAATGTATATTTAGGTGCTCAGTAACGTCTAGGCTCTTTTAGCTTTTCTCATCTGTGTTTCGGAGGCCTTTTAGTTATTCTGCTTCTGCATAGTGACGTAGTCTCACAAGCCTGTATGCGACGCCTTTGTAAAAGCGCACCTATCTGACTATGGAAATAGAAATTGGTGCGAGCCGATCAGGCCTATTTTCCTTCGCTTTTCCTTTTATTTATTTTTTCTTTTGGTTTTTGTTTTGTTTTCATAATGCTGGAGACGCAGTCTTGGCGTGGTGTTTGCCTTTCACATTGTTATCTTGCCTTTTTTTATCTCTAGCTTGACAAGATACAAACATTCCTCTACGTTATTGCCATTTCTTTATGACTAATATCTGTGATGCAGTTTCTCATACTTCTTTCTAAATGACTTCCAGGTGATTGATAAAGTTCAGGAAGAAACAAAGAATCGTTCAGGTACAAAAAGCTATTATCAATATTTTGGATGTTACACAGGAAACAAAATTTGAATCTTCAATGTGGTTACCCTGGGTTCTCTTTGTGCTTGTTTGGCTGATGATGGTTATCTCTAAGTTTCCACTCCAAGATTGATTGCTGATTTGGCATGAGTTTTCAGTCTCACTGCTAATTTTGTTTAGTAGAAAATGATCATATTTGCTGGTAACACGTTTACCGTGGACATCCTAACATGAATGGTCTGAAAACATCTATAATATTCCTTCCTAGAACTGAAAATCATAGAGTCGTAGTTCTAATTTGCCCAGAATTTTTGATTCAGTTGAATAAAGAAAAATGAGATTTTGTGTCTTTAGCATTTCCCATTGCCTCTGGACAGTAAATTGCTAAGAAAACATTATTTGTGGAACTCTGCAAGAGGAATAGGAGCATCTGACTAGATGGATAGTGCTCTTAGGCTTTGTTTTTGTAATGTTTTGGTGGAAGACATTTCAATTCTGAAAAGTATACCAAACATTCTTCCAAAATATATTTTCCTTCTCCCAAAATATTATCAATTTTTTTTTAATTATTTTAAATCGTTTCATCAACTAGAATATATATTTATATCTTTTAATTGTTATTTATTATACAACGGAGCCATGTTCCAATTAATTCTGGAGTTGACCTTCTTAAGTCTTTATTGGCACTGGATATGGACTGAACTGTCTCATGGCTTCTGAACCTAGCTCACGTACGGCCACTATAATAATCACATATAATAGCACAACGACTTGATGTCATACCAATAACCGCACAAAAGCTTACCTTAAAAGACATCTATAATAATATTTGCTTCCTCCAAAATAAAATCAAACATACTCATTACGAAAACATATTGTCCCAAAACAATCTAAAACGAAATGAAATACTCCCTTAGTCTTGCACTTCCTGAAGCACTGATGTTCCTCTTTGCGTAGTGTAGAGGTGATCCTGTTACAAAACTTGTTTCTCAGTTCATTATAGATCAAATATGTAAGAATGATTCGAGAAGTTCAGACAAGGCAATAGTATATGGAAGCCATCAGACCTTGATGTGCTAGGTTCTGTCGCATTCACTAAGGTTTCCCCCTAGATATTGCTGGTTTGCATCAGTTATATGTCAAACATGGTAAAACTGTGTAGTGATTTGCAAAATGCTGGACCAGTGTTGCATTATGAGGCATTTGAATGAGATTGAGTCTAAACAAAAGTTTTTGTGGTCATCAAGTTGCTAATTAGCTTTCCATTGATTTATATTAATATCTATGATAATATTTTCATGGTGTCATTCTACTGATTTATTCTTCAGATAGAAAGCCACCTGGAGCTGGAGGACGCGGAAGAGGAAGAGGTAGAGATGGGCGCGGTATAGATGATGGAGGTTCTAAAGGTGGAGGACGCGGTAAGGGCGTGTCTGGCAGCAAATCTTCCGGCAACAGAGGTACAAGATTTACATTTCTTTTCTCCTTTTTCAAATAATTGTTGCCGTGATCAGCTGGGCCGAAAGATTGGGTTGTTATAGTTTGAATTAACTATAGGTTCAAACCAATTGGTGGTAACTCATTTTGTGGAAAAGAAACACTGAAATATGAAGCCAAGTAAACTAAAGAAGTGGAACAACCGATTTTGGTTTTAGCTATTGAATTATTTAATGGCATTCCAAAACAAACCCTTACTTCATCAGTTTAGGATTAGATGATGCTAGACAGGCAAACAAGATTATGCTAGATGACTTTCCTACGTTATTGCATGATCAACTTCTACAATTCTATGATTTTAAATAGATTTTTTCAATTTGTTTTACTCTACATGACATTATACAATTGGCACAGCACCTGGGTTTTCCTTTTTCTGCATTGGTACTTGGCAGGTCTGAGGCTTGTTTTGGATTTAACTTTCCAATTAATTTTGCATTATTAAATGTTTTACCACAACATTGTTCGAATAATTTCCTTCAATGTTGGAACATAAAAGGCCTGCAGGGTTGTTTTTTTCTCAAGTGTATGAAATCTTCTTCACTTTTACATAAGTTCCATAGTTATTTTGATAATGAATCGAACACGCTACAGTCTCCAACCATGTTCTCCACCCTTTCATCCTAGCCACTTTATGTTTTCGAGTTATAAGTTTGAAATGCAGAGAAGGGCTGCCTCTTGTTAATATATAATATGTTAATAAATTTTCATGATAGGTGGAGGTCGTGGACGTGGCTGATCTACGAGGAGCAAGGCTCAGTGCACAAGTGGCAGAGCAGCCTTTTATTGGCATGAAATGTTTGACAAGGTACAAAACTGAATTGAAGATTTTGTCCATGCTACCATTTGAATAGATCATGTAACATATTACCAGTTATGTCCGCGTTATCTCTTTTTACCATTTGAATAGATCATGTAACATATTTCCAGTTATGTCCGCGTTCTCTCTTTTATTTTGCTTTATTCGAAGTTGGGCTTGTGCTTGTATAGATGTGAATCGAATATAATGCTTGATGATGAATTATGAATATCTATTTCAACCCAACTCGTGTTAGATTCTATTCTGTATTACCTATGCTTATGGGAGCTTTTGTAAATCGATAATTTACCGTTAGAAGCTTTTACTTGTTAAAATTTGGTTCAAGCAGTACACGGGAGGTTTTTGTTGATTGAAGAAATGGTTTGAAGGCATTTCTTGAACTATGGGGTTATGAACAAAATATATGTTCATTTCCAAAACATAATTTTTTTTTAATTGGAATTTTTAAGACATTATTTATATTGATTTTAAATGGTGAATGTTACTCTGCCTCAAGCGATTCTGTGTTGCTTGAAAAATTCTTCTAATGATCGTGTTTTGGGTCCCACATGGACCTAATGACTGTAATTTAGCAAAATCATCTATATAAATATTTTTTTTATAAAATAAAATGATTATATAATAAACCACAATCATTGGGTATATGTGTGTGGGGCCTGACACACAATGTATAAAGGAATTTCCGATGCTTTACCCTCGTAATTGTTATCACAGGTGTTTTATTTGTATCTACTAATGGCCAGTTAATCAATAACAAATAATTTTATATCCTATGCAAAATATGCATATTAATTGTTCTATCTTTCTTCTAATAAAAATTAAGACGAATTGCTTATTTGATTTAGTATGTAGTGAGATTTATCATTTCAATTTTATTTATCTATTATGACCAACTTAGGTTTGTTCATAAAATTTAAAAATTCAACTTAGTAATGATTTTTCAAAAATGATCAATAAAGTCAAACTAACATAAAATCAACTTCTTGTTCAACGCATGCCTTTCCACAACACAAACCCCCCCCCCCCACCCCACCTCCTCTTTTTTTCCCTTCATTCTTCAAGGAAGGCTCATAAGATTGCCTTAAATTAGCAAGTCAAATCAAAAAAATCAAAGGGAACAATGCAGTAGTGTTTCCTATTAATTTGGACTCTGAAGGAATTACTCATTTTAAACATTTGGACATGCAATGTGGGAAAAACATTTGTTTTGAGTTGCAGGTTATTTCCAAGAGACGTATATGCAGACTTTAAGAAACACAAAACTTTCTTGATATTGTACTAGCAAAATCTTATTTCCTTAACCATTCATCAAAACACGTAATGTGTATTGATAAATGCAGTGGAAGATGTCCACAATTGTATAGTAGAAGATTTGAATCACCTTTTATGTCCATCAAGATTCAAGTAATCTTAAATTGCGTAAATCCTTGATTTTGTCTAGATTATTATGTTATATTTTGTGTAATTTTTTTTTTTCTAATGAATTAAAATGTGGCATAATTTGAACTGCTTTGATACATATCCAGTGCTCAAATTGCGCCCATACTAAAAATATTCAATTCATTTATTATAAGTAATAATGGTTTACAGGATATTTTAGATTCTTTATGTTTACTGCTCTTCAGGACTTGACCTTATTAGTCTCCAAAATCAAGTTTATTAGAGCAAGTGCAATTTACCAATACAATGCATCTTCTAAGTTGCATTAGCATTTAACTAAATAAAAATTAAAAGTATTTATGGAAAAAAAAAGGAAAAGAAAAGCCATGTCGAAGAAAGTACTAAATTTGTTGCTAAAAAATGTACCTCAATTATAAAACGTCTATAGATACAAAAACTACGATACCATAACAACTGATCATCCTAAACATAACGTACCCGAAACTTCACTAAGCAACTCAACTATATATGATCACATGATCTCTAGTCTCCTAAATTAAAAGGATAAGGATAGTTGGGAAACCAATAAAGATCCTTTAAAAGAAAAAAACTCGACTAGATATGACTAAAAGCATGAAAATCGCTAGTTCCACCTCCATGCTTAGCACTTGACCTCCTTCAAGCCATAGGCAAAGTACAGAAAAGTTGGATTAGTGGCACCATCTTTGTAATATGCTAGTACAACTGCTCCATCATCATGCATGCTCTCCCCAACAAAGCTGTTTATCAATCAAGATTGAACATAACATCATACAACAGCGAATAACAAAAATCATTTGACAAAAGAATTTATTTTACCAGACAAAAATGGAAAAAAGTACGAAATTCGTCCTGTAAATTAGGTCATGTATGTGTTTTTCTCCTTTAAATTGTGTCATCGATTTTAGTCCTCTAACTTACAAAAATTGGTCGGAATATGCCATTTTTTGTAATAAATTAGCGGACCAAAATTGAAACAGGACAGATTAAAGGACAAAAAGCACATAATATAGCCCAAGTTACAGGATAGATTTAACATTCCCTTTTTCCCGCCAAAAAAAAATAAAAATGTAAAAATGCAAATGCACTTACAATTGAAGGTCCTTGAGCATGGGAAGAAGGTACTTGGTTGCTCCTTCGATATGTTTCTTGAACACCTCTTGCTTCTCTGGTGACAACTTGGGTGTCAAGTTCTTAATATATTTTTTGATGTATGCAACAAATTGCTTCTTGTCGAAAGCAGGTTGCTCCTGAAAACACATTAGTTAATAGATATAAATAAAAAATAAAAAGAAAAAGAATTATACAAGAAAAGACTTATAAATCATTAATTTTTTTTTTTAAAAAAAATGAAAATAACAAACTACTATTTGAAGCATGTTACTAACCTGAAGTCTAAAAGTGTCGACGATGTCGACTACCTTGACTGCTTGATCATCAACAGCTTCGTCTTCCCCACCTTCAGCAGACGGGTTGGCCCCGATATCTACATTGATCGCTCCTTTAACAACCCACTGTAACATAAAATGTGAGTCTATTAGAATCGATCGTATGTAGGGACGATAACGGGACGGGTCTGTGGTGCGCCTACTGGACCCGTTTTTGTGATTTAAAAATATCTAGGAAATATGGTTTTTAAGAACATATTTCTATAAATTTCTAAATAAGATAAAATCATATCTTAAAAAAGAGTTAATTACTTTTGAACTTATATGTGCATGTTTTAATTTTTAATGAAAAATAAAGGTTCATGCTATTTGCATATATATGTATTAAATGCATAAACTACTTATTAATATAATGTAATTGTTTCAGTTTATAAAAATATCATGTTTACATTTTATGGTTGAATATTTTGTAGTTCTGCAAAAATTTTTTTCCATATAATGTGTATAAACGCATATATGGTTAAAAGTATATACGTACAAGTAGGCCGAGCCTGAGTCTGAGTGCAAAAACTAAAAATGTTACTTCAGATCCGCTTTAAAACTCTTTTATAATTTTAGAATCCGTCCCAAATAGGGAAAAATTCTAACCCAAACCCGATTCGATTGAACTAGTATTAATTATATGGTGAATGTTTTACAATTACCTTATGATTGGTCGATAACTTAGAGAAAGTAACCAACCCCTTGACAAGTGCAATAAAACTTAATTGTTATATAATTGTTGGGTTCAATCAAATCAGGTCGGATTAGAATTCCTCCCCCCCCCCCCCCCCCCCCAACAACAAAAGGATCCTTGCACTTACATCCCTAATCATCCCTCATCACAAAACAAAAGTAATCTAAACACGCATAAGTTTCTCATCAAGAAAATTAATTTATGTCAAAGCCACCAAATTCCAATAGTTCCTACCTTCCCTTCTACTTCCCATAGCATTGCGTTCTCAATTTCCTTGTAAGGGAATGAGTCAGACAAAAGCTCATCACCTGAAAATTTCACAATATGCAAGACTTTTAGCAACAACGTGGAACTCGAATTGCTTGACAAAATTTTGAGACCAGATTAATCAATAGCTCAAATATCACTTGGACAATATAAATATTCTAGAATTCCCTCCCCAAGAGGAAGTCCTTGCTCTTGAGTTTAGATGAAATTGTCAATAAGTCCCTCTTATTTCGAAGATTATCCATACCTCCTTGAAATAAGATAAGAGTTATTTATAATTTCGCCTAAATTAAGGAAAGGTGTGCGTAACTCGTGAATTATGGAGTTTCACATTGGGCTACAATTTGAATAATACCCAAAACACAGAGAAATCAAGAACCGCAAGCCCGGTTCGACTAAACTTTCCAGCCTGCTAACTCACAAAAGTGTGATCAAATTTCATTGCTTTTTTAAAAAGTGAAAATAATTTGATCCAAAAAAATCGAAAATCGCAATACATAAGTTTGTTCTACCAAATTAATAAAGCCAATCTCATGCAAGTCATATGTGATAAGATCTATTTTGAAAAATTTAAACAATTCCAAATAAAAAGCATAGTGAAGTTCCGAACACGGTAAAATTTCCTGAAAAAAACTCAAAATCATGTGGCAAACAAAAACTCCATTATCAAAATAAAAAATGGTAAGCTAATGAAATAAAAGGAAAACAAGAACAAAATCTCTAATATTGGATCATTATATATACTACTGGTAAAAATAGATAAGCAAAGTACCAGAAATAAGATCCTGATAGACCAACATGATTGCAGAGGACCCTTTTTCTTTTAGTTTCCAGTAAAGTTTTTTGGGGACTTCTAATAAAAGGTAGCTTTGTACTACCTAATATTAGGTATGGTCTTAATTAATTGCCACGTGTACTTAAATTTATTTTTAACATATTTATATATTTTATTTTGACCTATAACCAACTATATAAGTCACAATTATTTATTTTGAATTATTAAAAATATGGTAAATATCTTTTCAAATCTCCTCAATTTAAGGGATTAATGAGAAGAGAATCCTAATAAGTAGGAAAGTTAATCAAAGCTAATTAATTCTCTCCTCTCTCTCTCTCTCTCTCGTCCCCCCCCCCCCCCCCCCATCTTGTCTAACACATATAAAGGTTAATTATATAATGGAAAATGAGTGGTAAATATGTACATAAATCAATTATATTATAATGAAATTTATAAGTAAGTAGGGTATCAAATTAAATAATAGTAATACCTTATGTTAATAATTTTATTTTCTAAATTAAAAATTGAAAGATTTTTTTTATTAGTATAAATTCATAGTTATCATCTGTATCAAAAACAAATTCATAGTTATCATTATAAAATATTTATTTACTCAGTTAAATAAATTAAGTAATTATTATAAAAATTATTGATTTATGGGAGTTATGGAATTTTAATTATAATTTTAGCGAATTGACATAAATTGACTAATGATGAACAGTGATCTGGAACATTGATCAAAAATAAAATAAACTAAGAAGATAGATAAATATTGTTAAATTTATAATTAAGAGATAGATATATCATTTTAAGCATCAATTTAATTTCGAATTTAAAATACATTTTAAGCGCCAATTTAATATTTTAAGAAGCAATCAAATTTTTGTTGTTATATTCAATAAAAAAATATATTTCAAAAAAATTAATAACACATTGCCATAAAAAATTTGTTGAAATTAATATAAATTATAATATTTTTTTTATTAAAATTTGTATGATAAAATGCTCTACATGTTATTATGTTTGGTGATAGATCAAATGCTAAAAAATATCTAATAAAAATTAATAAAAAAAGCCAAATGATAAATGGATAAAATAGATTTAATATAATGGACCTCACACATATAAATACTATTTAAATTTATAGGTAAACAACAAGTAGCAGGTCATGGCAACCTGCATACTAAGTTATAGGTAAACGTAACCTGTAAAACAGGTAACAGGTACTCTAATAAAATAAGGGTACCTAACATTAAACTTTTTCTATCCTACCTAACAATAGACAAACCCAAGTTTTTTAGTGTTTCTCTTAGAAAAAAATAATAAGATAGAAAGTAAATAGAAATAGTAAAAGAAGAAAGAGATGAACTCGGTTACATTGAAGAGCATTTACCGCGGCGAAATTTCACCGTGGAGAATGTATCGGGTCAAAAAGGTGTGTTTTTGGAGGATGTCCACTTCCCCTAAGACAGTAGAGGCCTAGTGTTTGTGTTGCATTTTTTATTTTTTATTTGGAACTTGTGGGGACCTCGTGTTTTGTTTGACCAACTCTATTTGGTTTATAGTATCATTTCAAAAAAAAAAAAGAACAGTGAAAAATGAAAATTATAATAATTATTAAGAATTGGTTATATTCAATTATTCTTTACATAAATATGATTTTAAAAGTATTTTATGAAATGAGTGTAATATCCTAAAAATGAACATTGATGCAGTCCTTCTGACACATGGGGTACAAGTGGACATATTTTTTGTCGCTTTTTGTCACTTTTTGAAATCCCAAATGGCGTCCGTTTCCGTTGGTTTTCAAAAAAAAGAAAAAAGAACTCCCAAGTGGATGTTGACCTTGCCTCTCATTAATGGGCGGGAGGGGAGGTCAAATTCCCATTTAATATGTATCTTGAGCATTTATGATTAAAGATTGTATTTATGAGTTGACATTTAATGCGTTGGAAACTGATGGGATGGACCCATGTGCAGTAGGGGCATGTTAGATAGCGGTAGGTACAGGGTCTGTGAATCGTGCCAGCTGGGTTTTGCTCGTTGGCAAAGGAATTCAGTGAAGGCGGGCGCAGGACTCTTAATCACTGGACTGTTTCAATCTTTAGCGCGTATAGGAGAAAGTGATATATAGAAATAAGTATTATAGTCATTTCTAATCAACTAAGTTTAGGGAATTTGAAGTGAGTGATGTTTTTCATTTTTTCCCAAGGTTGGCTTATTCCATTCTCTTCTTACAAATGCATTTAATATATATACACACACACACACAATGATTTAGGAAATTAATAATGTAATACTTTGAAAACACATATATTGTTCTAGTGTGTGCGCCCATTATTTTCAATTTTGAGTAAATATATTGACTGCCTTGTACAAAGACTAAAACCGCTTTTCATGTTAATAGGGAATGATAAATTAACTCAATAATATTTCAAGGAGTCAATGCATAAAAGTACAACATGCATAAGGTTGAACTAGATTGTTGTTTCTCAAAGCCAAAAAAAAGGGTGTTTTGTTTTTGGGAGGGGGGGGGGGGGTGTATGTCTATAATATGGATCAATTAATTGGATATACTTTGAAAAGATACAACATGGCATTGCGTGCTTGCAATAGATATATAATTACATGCTGATATGAATTATCTAAAAACATTATGCCCTCAAAATACTTAAAATCACATACTTTTAATTTGATGATAACCTGAGTTATCAATAACTCATCTAATCCGTGTTTTCGAGCAACACTTGTAACCACCGAGGAATGGGAGGCAAGTTGACGTTTATAACCCCTTCAAGAATTTGAACCACCTGGTCCATCGATGGTCTAACATTCTCATCACCCTGAATGCACCAACAAGCAATTTTGCATATTTTTAATACTTCATCAACTTCAGCATTCCCATCCAAAACAGGATCTAAAAGCTCAAGTATGTCACCATCGTCTATTGTCGCCCTTGCAGCCAAATAAGGGAAAAATCGATTATTTCCATCATCTAAGTTTGTGGAGTTTCTTTTTCCTGATACCAACTCAAAAAGCATCATCCCAAAACTGTAGACGTCTGCTTTGGATGTTATTGCGAGCCCCGACATCCACTCTGGTGCAAGGTAGCCTATTGTACCTCTCATTGTTGTGAGAACCCGACTAAAATCATGCCCCACAAGCTTTGCCAAACCAAAATCTGCCACTTTAGCACAAAATTCAGCATCAAGCAAAATGTTTTCTGGCTTTATATCACAGTGAATAATGCAATTCTTGCAATTCTCATGGAGATATGCCAATCCTCTTGCTATTCCCAATGCAATCTGATATCTAGTTTTCCACATCAAAACTTTGGACTTCTTGGCATTGAAAAGATGAGAATCTAAGGAGCCATTATTCATGTAATCATAAACTAACAACTTCTTACTATCTTCAACACAAAATCCACGAAGCCTTACAAGATTCACATGTTGAATCATTCCAATTGTGCTGACTTCTGTCCTAAATTGCTTCTCTCCTTGGGTGATGCTTTCAAGTTTCTTCACAGCAATAATAGTTGAATCAGGTAAAATCCCTTTGAAAACAGATCCAAAACCTCCACCCCCTAATTTATCTGAGAAATTTTTGGTTGCAATTTGCAAGTCTTTGAATCTAAATGCAACCAAAAAACCCTCGACTACATTAGAAGTTCCCCTATGTTGCCTTTGACGACTTGAGACCAAAATTATTGCCATGAATACTAATACCACTGCAATAGAACCCACAGTGGCACCAATAAGAATCCACTTATGATTCTTGGTGCCAGCAAACACAGATGACGAAGAAGAAAGCTTGATGTGGATAGTTTTTCCACCACCATATCCTTCAGCTAGTTGCGTCAAATCCAACAATTCACCATTCCAAATAGAGCACCCATTTTCATCATAAGCGTAAGCTGTGCAAGAGCAATTACTCAAGCAGGCGAATTCGCATTCACCCATGCTCCAAACTATCAATGATTGTGAGTATTTAGGTAATCTCACATTCGAATGCACTATGAACTTATCTTTTCCCCCATTAGAAGTGGTAACATTATTCTCACAATGTAAGTTTATCTCTCTCTCACATCCACTAGTATAGTCATGCAAACCCCATTCATTATTAGATTTGACCTTATATCCAGGTAAACAATTGCAGAACGGCAATGATTTCTCATCGCAAATACTGAATGGCCCACAATAAGCATAAACCTCACATTGTTGCCTCGGTTGAGAAAAAAATAGAATCCAACTTGTATTATCCGACCATGTCAAGTGCTTCACTTGCCCCGAGGAATCCATAAACAATCTTGTTATTACAGATGGATCATTAGGCGAATACATGAAATAACTCTCATTCTCATTGTCAACATAACTTACATTATATTTGCCGAAACTCATACGCATTTCAGGAATTAGGTTGAAAATACGATCATTCCAAGATCCACTAGTCCAATACTGCTCACTCCTATTCCACAACATAATAAACTGGCTCCCATTTGGATCAAACTCAACAGAAAATAGCCCAGAAGCAGGGTCTTGAGAATTTTTCCAAGAAGTTGGAATTTGCTTCTTTTGTATTCTTTTATCATAACCAAACTTTGCCTTAGGCATCCAAGTATCAGTTGGATTGTTAAAACTTTCCCATAAAGGCTGACCTGAACTTGAATCATCTGATCTCAAAACCAAGTTTCCATTATCTAGAAGTACCACAATTGTAGAATTGGGTGGAGTTGTGGAGTTCACATCAGTGGACCAAATCTTGATTTGGAACTCATTTAAAAGCACTAAATTACCATCTAAAATCTTGAGATAAGCAGAATTCTTGTCTGAAATTGGGGTTTCTCTATTCGCAACCCAAACTATGGTTTGTTTCCATACTTTCTTGAACCAAATGCCTATGTAGTATTTGGAAGAGTTACCTGGAGAGAAAAATCCCAGCTCAAAGTTCCCTCCAGAAGAAATGATTGTTTGATTTCCAAAGAGAGTTTGGTTTGCAGAGAGAGTATTGACTGCATGGGATAAAAAATGTGTTGATGTAGAAACATGGAAAAAGCATATAAAGAATCATGTATGCTGATGGTCTTTCAAAAAGAGTAAGGGTCGTAAATTCAAATTGTAAGAATCTTTAAAGAAGAGGACACTATTCAAAGTGCAAGGGCGAGGACAGGAATGAATCTAATCGAAATTTCTATTTAGAGGATGTTTCAAAAACTTGTGCTTTTTTAAAGTGATTAATTTTTGTGCTTTTAAGAAAAGTGATTCATAGTACACTAAAAGAAAATGAATAAATTAGTGATAATATAACAAATGATAATAAAAAAAATATATCATTAATTATATTCATTTACTGATAATAAAACTATATTATCACAAAACATAGTTTACACAATACTAATAGTGACAACATAGTGTAAAAAGGTAACAATATTGTGCAAAATTGATGATATTTAGTGAAACATTTATGGTAACAACTCAGTCATAATGGAATTTTGTTACAAAATCTTAATGACAATTTTTTTTTTTGTCACCATAGGTATGTTCTTAAAATGGTTGTCACTAAAATATTAATTCTTGTTACCGTTAAGTGAATATTGTGGCAAAATAAAAGTTGTTGTTACTAAAAAAACTCAATTAGTGATAAAATAGAAATTGTTGTCACTTAATACAATTATTGGTTACAACTTTTGTATTGTTACTTTTATATCTTATCGCTAATATTAATTTTTCTTGTAATGGTATAAGTAGAGAGTGTTTTGAAATTATTTTAAAAAGTATTAAAGGTATATAAAGAAAAGAAAAAAATATTGGCCCATCTTTATCATTTGGGAGACATTAATAATTGATTTATAGTTTAATAGTAAACTGATATTCAATTAAGAAATTAGTGAAGACATAATGGTTAACAAATGTTAGTAGCAGAATATAGCACCCACAGTTGTTTTTAGCTGCTGCTTTTTTTTTCTCTTTTTTTTTCCTACTAAATAGGAGTTCTATTCCCTGACACCTAGTTAATTAGTTTGTGCATTTTTAAAGTTGGAAGTTCAAAATCAATTTTTTTTTAAGTAATTGCAAACACCCTCTAAGTAAAAATTTGGCATGCTAGATTAATATGCTAAATATCGAAGAGAGTTACTTTTGCAATTATGATTTTTTCAATTCATTTTGATCAATCATCAAATTTACCAAATTAGTTTAAAAAAGAAAGAAAAATGAATCATAGTTCAAGTTCTAATTCTAGTATTGCAAACTGTAAAATCTATAAAATAATATTGAACATTTTATGTCGGGCAATTTACACTTTGCACTCCAAAATATAAGTAAAATGAGCACTATACACCATTAAATAAGAAAAATAGCAAAATGCATCCAGAAATCGATATAATTTTGACAGATTACACCCACATTTATATTTAGACTAAAATACTACTAATATGATGGTAAAATTGTTCAAAGAAAGACCAGTTTCCCATTTTGTTTTAATTTTATTTTAATAGTACAGTTTATTAATTTAGTTTTAAGGTTTATACAACAAATTAATCTATATTTGACATTAAAAACAATTATCCTAATTTGATTATATTAAATGCTTAATTTAATTTTTATATTTCGCAACAAATGTAATATTGCTGGGTCATGGGAATACCATGTAAAATTAATCATCAAAGTTTATGTGATTCAAGAATAACTTCTAAAATAATAATTTAAATTATAAGATTTTAATTTTTAAATAGTCAAGCATATATTTAAAACTATATATATCACATTTTTTTTTAAAAATTGCTCAAGGGTGTAGTGTTCAAAAAATATATATTATATCAAATTCTAATTCATTTTTTTGAAAGTTTTCTCATTTAACTCGGCACTTACGAAATGCCAAGACATAATATAACTTAGTCCTGAAGATATATTTAACTATATAAATTTCTAAAATAAATATTTAAAAAATATTATTTGAATTAGACATAATTTGAATAATTAATTATTATTCTTATTCACCCAACATTTTTTTTATAAACCCTAAAAAATTAAATGATAATTTATAAAAACTCAAATTAGGATGCAATTTTGATCCTATATAATTAATGAGCACTTTGCACCGCAAAACATAAAAGAAATCATTTTTCTTTTTTCCATGGACAAGTTTAGCATTCATTTTAATGGTATTTTGGCCTAGAAATAGGTTAGGGTGCAATCTGTCATAAGTATATCAATCTGAGAATACATTGTACTATTTTTCTTGTTTAGAGGTGCAAAGTGTTCATTTTGCTTGTTTTGTGGGTACAAAGTGCAATTTACCCTTTTATGTCTATGATAACCCCACTAATCTGACTCAGTTACTAATAATAAAAAGGCCTAGATAACGAATTTAATTACATAAAAGAACGGTTTTACCAACAAATTATTTCAAAATAAGACAGAAATTTTGAAACGTAGATGCAAAACGCAAGAAGGTTTAATGAGAAAATTAAAATGCAATATTCTGTTCTATAAAAATATTATACAGAAATTGTATAACATAAATATGATATTAGATTTGATAGAAGAACACAAAATTTAAATGCTGAAATAAATACTATTCATCTAATACTGAACTAAATACCAGTTTTAACCATGTTTAATATTGAATGAAAGTTTGAGACTTTGATAATTTGATGTTCAGTTGTATTGAAGTTTATATTTTTGACACAATTCAATGTGGCTGCTAGCGAGGAATTTTGCGTTTTTAAGTGGGTAAATCTTTAAATTTTGAATGAAAAATAGTTAGCTGTAAAATTTCCAAGTATTTTAAAATGACTAGTGGGAGCAAAAGTAACTAAAAATAAAAACATTCGGGTGTGCGTGTATATACGAGTGATGAAACATACAGATCAAAAGTAGGTTAGGGGTATACATGGTGGATCAAAAGTTCAATTATCCTAGATGTGAACCGTGCAATGAATTTCTTTTTAGTCAACCTATGAAAGTGACCAATAAACAAACGTAAACAACCTCTCATTTGTTGTGTTAATTAACTTAAGGCCGAATTACATTGACTACCCCTAAAGTTTGGTTAATTTATAAAAAATTCTCTATTATTTCAAAAATTATCAAAAATTCCCTAAAATTATATCCATATTACAAACTTATTTCAATTTTCGAAAATACTCCTTCTCTTTTTTTGGGTGATTTATACTGATTACCCTGAGATTAGGTTAATTTACCAGAAACCTCCTGTGGTTTCAAAAATTATCAAAAATCCCCTGAGGTTATACCAATATTACAACTAGCACCTACTTAGGTTGACTTATCAACAATATTAATTCTTTATTTTTCCTCTATAATATTGTTATCATAAAATTTTCATGTAATAGATTTGAAAAACAAATGTGATTATTTATTCAAATAAATATTCTGAATTTAATGCATTAAAGTATCTACCAACACATCAAGTATGTCATATTATCGCTAATACAAAGTAAATTTTAAGATAAATGAGTTAGAGTCCTCAAGCTAAATAAAGTTTTCAAGTGCATTATTTAATTTCAATTTTTTTTTATCTCAATCAATGTTTATATTTCTCATTTCACATAATGGATATATACGATGCATATAATTATATTTTTCTCAAATATAAATTTAGCACATATTACGTATATTTACTATAAATTCATAACATTAAATTCGGAATATTTATTTGAATAAGTAATCACATTTTTTTTTCAAATCTATTACATAGAAATTTTATGATAACAATATTACATAGGGAAAAAAAATTAATATTGTTGATAAATCAACCCAAGTAGGTGCTAGTTGTAATATTGATATAACCTCATGGAGTTTTTGGTAATTTTTGAAACCACATGGGGTTTCTCGTAAATTAGCTTAATCTCAGAGATGGTCAGTGTAAACCACCCAAAAAAAAAGAAGGGGTATTTTTGGATATTAAAATAAGTTTGTAATATGGATATAACCTTAGGGGGTTTTTGGTCATTTTTAAAAAAATAAAGGATTTTTCGTAAATTAATCAAATCTTAGGCATGGTCAGTGTAATTTTCCCTTAACTTAATTTAGCCACGGAATCAGTCAACGGATAGTCATCCACAGCTAATTGGTTCCCATGTTGCGCAAATACGGAGTTGGGGGTTTAATTAGAAGATACAATCACCCCACCCCACGTATACCCCCCAAATAAGATCAATAATAATAATAATAATCATTTATATATTTTATAAATTTTAATTTCACCCCTCAAATAATTTTTTTTCTCGGTCCCTAAAATATATGATCAATTTTTGTATCCTATGAATAACCATAGAAGCACCTGTCGTGTATATATCTTGGTTTGTGACTCATTTTAATCAAGACAAATTGATTACCATCAAAAATCTGGATTTGTTTCGTCGCTTTCTAACCAAATTGATATATATAGACACACACGCGCGTGCACACATATAGAAAGACAGATAGATATAGATATATAGATATGTAGTATTTAAAGTTTAGAAGATTTGCCTGGAGTGATATTGGATCCCAGCTCGAAGTTCCCAGCAACGTGAGTTTGATTCGCTGAAATGGTAGAGAAAAATGTGTTGATGAACAATAATAGCAAGAACAGATAAAGAGTCATCTTGTTATAATAGTTTTTTTGATTTTCATGGCTTTGCAGAAGAATAGTGAGAAGTGTGAGCATGATCTTCTATTAATACAATTGAATAAATAATAATATATTTCTTTGTCAATTTGCTTATATTGACCGCTATATGGTATTGCGCGCACTAAGGAAATTTTTTTGGTACATTGAATGTACAAATATCAAACAATGAGAATTAATTAAATCGCATGATGAGAAGTACTATTAAACAAGAAAAGTAATTTAGTTTAAAAAAAATAACAATATGAAAGTTGTTATCAAATACATACATATATATATATATATATGTATATATATACATACATAAATTTCAAAACTTTGAAACCATTCAAGTAAGCACCATATGTATGTACATGTGGATAAACTTATTGAATTTAGTTTTGCCACATAAACAATCATATATTAAATTTTATATAAATATTGGTATGTGTATTATCAAAATTAATCCATAATAATAATTTAATCTTGAATCAAAAACATTGTTTGTCTACAAAACTAATGTCTTATCTACTACTTAAGAACATGTTTGATATTGTATTAGAAGTATAAGATGTTAAATTTCTTAAATTAATGGACTCCACATTTTAAGCATTTGGTAAGTGTACTTGTTTTGGAATAAAGGTTCTCTTAATTGAAATTCACAAAATTCACTTCACAAGTGATATTGTTATACACTATATTATAGAATTTGAAATTCAAATAGAATTTCAAGCCACACGGCTCATTAAAAGTCCAAAACCAAACCAAACATACTTATAAAGTAATTTAATGAGATACAAATGTCATATGAAATATAAGCAAATATGTCCTAATTGACTTAGTGACACAAAACTAGGAATCATCTACGACTAAAAACTAATATAAAAAAAAACAATTTACTATACTCTTCTAAAATATCAAAACGTGAAATTCCCTTTTTTTTCCTATTATATGACTACTCTCTCTTCTCTCATGAAAGTTTTCTGCAGTTCCATCTTCTTCATATTTTTTCTTCACGAACTATCTTTAATCCTTTT